>JAAQRM010000170.1:0-74215 GCA_013396095.1 Fusarium sp. NRRL 52700 | reverse complement strand
GAAAAAAACTATAAATATTAGTAAACTAAAGCTAGCTTTATAAGTTAATAATAAATTAAATTAAGGTTATAAAATAACTTAGTATAATAAATATAATTAAAGAATAATATAAATAAATTAATACTTAGCTTAATTATTTAATATAGTTAATAAGCAAGTATTATAAATAAGCAAGTGTTATACTTTCCCTGATATTTTAAACCTATAGCTTAAAAGCTTAAGCTATAGTTTAAAAACACTAGCTTTTATTTATTAAATTCCTCCCTAAATAACTTAAGAATTACCTAATAAGTTTTTATATTATACCTATTTATTATAAGCTTGGGTCTTACCTAAGCCTTAATTAGACTAGATAACCTTTTAGGCTAGTCTAGGATTTAGATAAGATTAGTAAAAGTATTTAAGAAAGAATTTCTAAGAAATTCTTTCTTAATTCTTTTAAGATTAATAATATTTATATTAATATCCTTTTAGTTATAGCCAAGAAGCTAGTCTATAATAATTATTAATCTTCCTTTAGCTTAAGATATAAATCACTTTCTAGCTATTACTTATACTATAGAATAAAGAAAATAGTCCTTATAATACAAGGACTAGAAACTATAGGTCCTAACTAACCCTTAAGCTAATAATTACCTAAAAAACTAATAGCTATAGAGATAATAATAGTCCTTTAGGGTATATAGGTCTAATAAGTATAGACTTAAGCTACCTTTTAGAATAACCTTAATATCTTTTAATATAATATTACTAACTATATCTAGAAATAGCTTAATAATATAGTAATAATAGTACCTCTTATAAGTACTTAGGGAAACTTAGCCTTAATAATAATACTAACTCTAATCTTAATAATAATAAGAGCTAGCCTAGAGTTAATATAATATAAATAGTTACTAACTATACCTAAGTTTAATAGTACTAGGGCTATATAGCCCTCTTAGAAGCTAGTAATATAATATACCTTAAAAATATAAATAAATAAAATTAATAAAATTAGAAATAATAAGAATTAATAGATATTTATTTTTATAAACCTTAAAGGTAATATACTATAGATTATTAAATTGTTCTTTAAGATAAGAAAATAGAAAGGCTTTAATCCTATAGTATTTCTTATATACCTAAAAAGTACTTATAGGGATTAATATTAAAAAAAAATTACCTAAATAAAGCTTAAATAAATCTATTAATATAATATTAAGTCTTTTATAAAATTTTTTATTTATTTTAGCTAGAAACTAGTTATAATAAGAGGCCTAAATTAGGATAATAAAATAAAGTTAGTATACTTATATTATATACTAAATAAGACTATATAAGATTATAGTATTAACTATAGTATTTCCTGGGATAACTATAAGAGTATAGTAAAGGTATATTATAGTATTATTATAGATATTAAGTTATAATAACTAAAGGAAAAGTTCTAGAAATTTAATATATATATAATATTTATTTTCCCTTAGTAATAGGATAGTAATAGTAATATTAGAATAATAGAAATTAATATTACCTTAGTAAGATATAGGGGACCTAAGTAAGAGATAGATTTAATATAGACCTTAAATAAAGAATAAAAAAAGGCCTAGTAGGTCTTTATAGAAATTCTAGAATATAAGAGATAAAAAAGGCTTTACTTTTACTATAAAAGTACTGCCTATTAAGCCTAAGATTATTAGCTTAATTAACCTTTATATTTACTATATATAGAGTATTAAGTCTATAGTCTATTAATAAATAATAATAATTATAAGAATAATAAAAAAGTCTTTAAGTTAAAAAACTAGATATTTTTATAAGGAGTCTTATATAGGAATTAAAAATAAGATATAAAGGCCTTATATATATTTATATAGCTATATTAGAAAAAAACTAGTAAGAGATTAATAATATAATAAATAGCTTCTTATTACTAATACTAGTTTTATTTAATTTATTAAAGTTTCTTAATATATAAATTAATATAAGATATAATTATTATAACCCTAGTTTAAGCCACTATTTCTTTACTAATATAACTTTATCTATTCTTAGGCATAAGGTCAGTTAGTTATATACTTTAGCATATATATTTAATTAATTAAGTCATAACTTTAGGTTAATTTGACTTTTACTAACTAACTTATACTAATAGAGTTAACCTAATTCCTTCAAACTTTCATAGAACCCCACCATTACCCTACATTTATCCCAAAACTCTATTCATAGATACACTTTACCAATTCAAGAGTAGCTCCCCCTTTACTATAATAACCCTTTTAGATACATTAAGAAGCTACTCTTTATACACAATTAAGCCTATAAAGGCAGTAAGAAAGGTAACCTGGTTTAACTTAAAAGGCTTACCTTTCCTTAGGTTTCTCTCTAGTTTCTTAAGACCTAATAGCTTCTTATTAACTTAAATTAGATTAATTATATAAATAAGAGGCTACTAATCTATATAAAAAATTAATCTAATTAGGTTATAGTTAAAGATAGTTATTTTAATAAGGTTAGATTAGTACCTTAATAAGAAGTTCTTCTTAATAGAAGCTACTATTATATAAATTTTCCTATATTCTTTCTTACTAGTTACTATAATAGCTAGCCTAATAGCTAGATTAAGGTTATAGCTAGTCCTGTAGTAGCTATAATCGTATGGCTATAGGCTATTTTGTAGTATCGTGTCGTTGGCTATGATTGATGTTAGTAACTGTAACTAACAGTTAGGTCGGGGAACGTACTTTGTAATGGATATATAGGCGTGGTATTCTTTTGGGTAGGATAAAGGAAGGGACCTGATATAGTTACCGAGGGGTAATGGACCTATAGGTGGTATTTATACTGCTTAATTAAGGTAGTAATTGCACTACTAAGGCAGATAAACCTTTATTAATTTTGACCTTTATAATATAGGCCTACTATAAGGGCCTTATTATTTAAGCCTTTAAATTATAGTTAGTAGCTTAATAGCCTTATATAAGGCTAATAGTAAGGGAAAAAAAAAAAAGAAAAAAAAAATAATTATTATAAAGTAATTAATAAGTATATAGTATAATAATTAAGGCTAGATATTATAAATCTATTAGAAAAATATAAGGTTAAGATTATAATAGAAGTTACTAAAAAGGAGCAGATTTTTTGGAAGTTAATAACTTATATTATATAAGTAATTAAAGAAATTATTAACCTAGATAGATAGAAAAGCTAAATAGCTTTTTATATAATCCTAGGCCTAATAAGAGAGGTAATCCTTAGACTACTATAAATAGTATATTATAATATATATATTTATACTAGCTAATAAGAACTAGTAGTTAGGATAGTAGGTAGCCTTATTATAAAAGGTAATAGGTCTCTTATACTTAAGATTACTATAATTACTATAATTAGTTTAATATTTACTAGTACTATATAATACTAAGTATAATAAAATAAGAGATAAAATATACTAATTATTATAAATCTAAAGGAGATTACCTAAGCCTTAGAAGCCTAAGTATTATAAGAAATAAATCCTAACCCTAGATAGAAAGAAAGCTAATCTAAGCTACTACCTAAGCTTAGTAAGTTTAAAGACCTTTTTAACCTTATTAAAGCTATAGTACTATTTCTATATTAAGGATAGGTAGATTATTATATTAAGCTAAAGAAAAACCTAGATAGGTTAGAACCTAAGCTTCTATAAGGGCTACTATATAATATACTATAAGATTACTTACTTAAGGTCTAGTAATAGGTTATAGAGCTAATAGATAAAGGCTAGATATAGGCTAGTTTCTTATCTATAGTAATACTAATATTACTTATAAAGAAACTAGGAGAAGGATAGTATTTCTATATAGACTATAAGGCACTTAATAAAGTAACTTAACAGGACTATTATCTATTACCCCTAATTAAAGAAATACTAAGGTTATTATTAGAGGCTAAGTAGCTAATAAAGCTAGATATATAAGTAGCCTTTTATAAGATCTAGATTATAAATAGTAAAGAATACTTTATAGCTTTTTAGATCTAGTTTAGACTATTTAAGTAACTAGTAATACTCTTTAGACTAGTAAGTATCCTAACTACCTTTTAGTATTATATTAATAGAATATTAGGCTTATCCCTAGGGGATTATATAATAGCCTATCTAGATAATATTTTAATATACTTAAAAGGCTTCTAGAAAGACTATATATAGAAGGTATAGGAGATATTATATAAGCTATAGGTAGCTAGCCTAAACCTAGATCTAAAGAAATATAAGTTTATAACTAATAAGATAAAGTACCTAGAATATATTATAAAGATAGAAATATTAGTTTAATTAAATCTAGAGAAAGTAAAGGCTATTTATACTTAGAAACCTCCTATATATTTAAAAAAAGTAAGAAGTTTCTTTAGATTTATAAATTTCTATTATAACTTTATTAAAAGGTTTATAAAGCTTACTATTTCTTTAAACTACCTAACTAAGAAAAAAATCCCCTTTTAGTAAGACCTAGCCTAGTTAATAGCCTTTATTAGATTAAAAGAATACTTTATTATAAGTCTTATCTTAATATAATAAAAACCTAATAGAAAAATAGTAATAAAAGTAAATAGCTCTAAGAAAATACTAAGAGAATACTTATTATAAAGAAATAAAAAAGATATCTTTTACCTAGTTATATATTACTCTACCCCCTTAAGCTTAATATAATAAAACTATATAATCTATAATAAGAAACTACTAGTAGTAATTAGCTACCTAAAAATATAGTTAGTAGAGTTATAAGAAATCTAGAGACTTTTTATTATCCTAATAGATTATAAGAACCTAGAGTATTTTATAATTATATAGAAGATCTTTAAATATTAAGTATAGTAAGTAGACTTACTTTTATATTATAATTATAAATTATACTACTAGCTAAGGAAGGAGATATTATAACCTAATACTTTATTATAAAGAGACTAAGATTATTAAAGGAAACTAAAGTATATAAATTAAGTTATAAGATTAGTAAGGATCTTACTAATAGTAATCTTACCTAGGAACTCTAGCCTAAATCTAGCTAGGATATTACCTATAGGAAGATAGGTCTTTTAGAATAAAGTATTTTAAGAACTTTAGGATTAAGTAATTATTAGTTTAATAACTTATAGCCTTAGGCTTAATATAGTATTATAAAAGGAATAATAGTTTCTTAAGGAAGTAAAGATAAGAAAGTAAACTTAAGACTATAGTATTAGGAAATAAAAAGCTTTATTATATAAAGGCTAGATCTAGTTACTTATATAGAAATTACTAATAATAATAATTATCTAGTAAATATATAAATTACCTTTATTTAATTACCTAGGAAGAAATAGTATATTCTAGGCCTTATATAAAGAATATTACTAGGATAAAATATTTATAAATATAAGGTAGTTTTATAGGAATTATTATTATAATAGGGCTTATAAGAGTAAGTAATAATACTAAGGTCTCTTATAATAGCTATTAATCCTAGATTAATACTAATTAATATTATTAATTAACTTTATAATAAAGTTATTAGCCTAAGTAAATATAAACTTTATATTTCTAATAGTTATTACTAATAGACTATTAAAGTTTATATAGCTAGAAGTAATAATAAGTATCTTAGTAGAAGTATATATATAGTATTTTAAGGACTACTAGTAGAGGTTTTATAGTTTTTTTAAAGATATTATATTAAATAGGGGATCAGACTGGCTTAATAAGTTCTAGAAAATACTTTATAACCTAACTAGGATATAATAATATTTTTTTATAATATATTATTTATAGACTAATAAAAAAATAAAATAAGTAAACTAGGAGGTATAGTTAATTTTATAACTCTTAGTAGCCTTCTATTAGTTTAACTAGCCTAATTACTTAGTAGTAATATAAATATTTCTAAATAATAGAGTTTTATTAGTAATAAGGTTTAATTTAAATTACTTACTTTATAAATATAATTTAAAAGCTATTTAATAGAATATAGATTAATTAGCTAGTAAGACCTCTAGTAAGAGAAAAGTAATATAATTTATAGCCTAACTTAGGGAAAGGTTAGAAGTTATATAGGCTACTTATATATATATATAGTAAAAGTACTAGGATATATATAATAAAGGCTATTACCTTATAAAATAGTTCTAGGTTAGTAATATAATCTGGCTAGACTTATAAAACTTCTAAATAAACTATCTCTATAAGAAACTAGATTAGGTTATAGCTAAGTATTATATTAAAAAGGTATTATTCTTATTAATAGTTAGACTTAATACTCCTAGAGGTATATATAATATCTTTTATATAGATCTTATAGAGTAAGTAGTATTAGACCTATTCCTTTCCTAGAAACTATAGAAGTCTAGATTAGGACTATAACTAGTACTTTAAGAAAATAATAAGGAACTGATAGAGAAATATACTATAAAGAAAATACTTATAGCTAGGAATATAAAAAGAGTTAGGGGAAATAGAAATATCTTTATTAAATAAAAAAAATAAATAACCCTTACTTAAAAGCTATTAGAAAATATAAAAAATATTAAAATACTTATAGTATATAAAAGAAAATAAGAAGATCTAATAGTATATAATAGATTATATTAAGTATAATAATAATAATAAGGTATATTATATATTATAAGAACCTAGGCTAGATCTAGCTAGGATTTAGGCCTTAATTATCTAAAAAATAAAAAAACTAAGATCTAGATATTACTAGGTATTATTATTACTTTTCTTATTATTATCTCTAGTATTCTTATTACTTTTATTATTATTTAAGTCTAAACTACTAAAAGACTTACTTTTAATTAAAAAAAAAGCTATATTACCTAAAAAATAATATAAGTATAAGTAAAAAGGAAAAAAAGGAAATAAATATACTTACTATAGTAATATTTAGAAAGGAACTTTATATTATTATTATAATAATAATAAGAAGGAGGTATAGAAAGATTAAACTAAGATAAAGCTTAACTAAAGTTAGTAATAGCTTAAGTAAAAGTATTTAACTATTAGCTAATAGCTTTATATATAGTATAAGAGTTCTTATAGAGTTTAAATAAAAGCTATATCCTAGTAAAGGCTAGGCTAGACCTAGCTAGGCTATTATTTAAACTGGGGAATATAAGGGAAAAAGAAGAGTTATTAAATTAAAGGTATATTATATAGTATAAGGTAGTAGTAAAACTAGGTATATAGGTAGGGTTATTATAGATATAAGCTACCTTCTTAGGGGTCTAGTAATCTTTATTAATAGTAAGAAAGTTCTAAAGCTACTAAGCCTAGCCTAAAAATATACCTTAGAACTTAGGTTTAGTAGTATTTTTCTTTTTATAGAAATTATTCTAGGCTTTTATATATTTATTAAGCTTTTTTTTATTATTAATAATATATTTATAGTCTTTAATAGTTTTTTTAATCTTTTAAATAAGGTAATAGAGTCCTAGGTTAATTATAAATAGGTTATTAAGCTAGATATAATCTAACTTAATTAATAAATAATACTTATATAATAAGTAAGACTTAGGAATATAATCTAGAGGATAATTATAGTTAAGAAGATAATTTATATACTATTTATAGGAAAAGAGTAAAGCCTAAGGGAGAAACTAATCTTTATTATTAAAGTTATCCTTATAAAGGTAATAACTAATAGCCTGCTAGTTAGATAGGGGGCATTAGGACCTATTATTACTATTACTATTAGAAGGAGTAATAGTAATAGTTATAATATAGAATATAGGAATAAAGAAAAAAGAATAGTAAAGAAAAAAGCCTAAGAATCTAGTTAATATATAAGTAAATAATAGGCTATATTCTGGCTAGATATAGGCTAAAGTAAAAATATATTTTATATAATAAAGAAATAGAAAAAAATAAAGGTATAAAATAAGAAAATAAGCTTACTAATAATAGTAAGTTAGTAAAAGGTAAAAAAGTAAAAATAAGTAAATATAAGGAATATATAAAACTTATAATAAGATAGCCTGAGAAAAAGAAGAAAGAAAGTAAGGATAAAGAAGGAAAGTAAGAATATTATAAAAAGATACTAAAAGGCTATTAACCAGAAAATATATATAATTAATATTAAGCCTTTAGATAAATAAATATAGGAAATAAATAAGTAGGATAGTACCCTATATATATTTAGGCTAAATTTATATAAACCTATAAATAGATATATAATATATTCTAGCTAGGAATTGCTAATATCTAGGAATAGGTAGGGAAGTATATTATAGGCTTAGGTCTTACTTAAGCCTTAATTAGACTAGATAACCTTTTAGGCTAGTCTAGGATTTAAATAAGATTAGTAAAAGTATTTAAGAAAGAATTTCTAAGAAATTCTTTCTTAATTCTTTTAAGATTAATAATATTTATATTAATATCCTTTTGGTTATAGCTAAGGAGCCAGTCTATAACACTATTCTTATTATATATATTATAATATTAAATATCTAGTCTAATTAATCTTCCTTAATTATTACTTCTTAGTATTTCTTAATAATTTAATTATTACTTATATATTAATATCTATCTAATTAATTACTTATAATATATTTTATATAGTTATTATCTTTCCTTTTTATAGTTTAGTTCTTTTTACCTTCTAGTATTAGCTTAATATCTTATTTATATCTTAAAGATTTTAAATCTTAGCTTTTAATAGTATATTCTTATATATTATAGTTATTATTCTTTTTATAAGAGACTTTAAGGCTTTTAATATTAACTCTAGAAAGCTATTATAATAATATTTAATTTAATTACTAAGATATTTAAACTAAAATTAGGTCTTAATAGCTATCTTTAAGGTCTTTAAAGCCTATAATATTAATAATTAAGTAACCTCTTTAAGAGATATTAAGATCTATAGCTATATATTAAGTTTTAAGATTATAGCTTCTAGATTAAAAGAAATAAGCCTAGTTTTTTTAAAATTTCCCTAGATATTACTTTTTATAAAAATAGCCTAAAAAGTAATATAAAAAGCTAGTAAGAACTTAATCTTAAAAATATAAGTTATAAAGTATTTAATTAGATATTTTATTTCTTAATTATAAGCCTTTTTTAGTACTATAAAGTACCTAATCCCCTGTTTATATTAATAGTGCACTGCTATTCTAAGCGTAATAGTTATATGCTCTGTCATGTGGTCTATTTACCTGTCTTCACCGCCTACACCGACGTCACGATTTCAGGTCTTTGACTTTAGGCATCCGAACCTACACAAAACTCAATACATTTTCCTCCCGCAGAACCCCGCGATTACCCCTCTTTCATCGCAGATTTCGCAGTACGCCGTCCCCCTCGTCTTCACTGCTGTTGCGAGTCGACCTCATCGCGACGGTGCAGCTGTGATGTCGTTAGCGGTTGCGATCATCAGGTATATATTCGGGTTGGATGACTTACTGCGTGTTGGATAATTGAAGCGCGGTATGATGCAGGGGTTAAGACCAGAGTAGCCTTTAAAGTGGGTTACAGGAGGAAGATTTAGGCCAGCTAAAGAGCAAGGCTCTAAAGCTAGTATATATATAGTAAGGTTTAGGCTATAATTAAGGCTACTAATATAATAATTTTGATTTAATAAAGCTTTACCTACCTAAAAGGTAATTAATATTTAAATTATACTAGACTTTAGAGATACTTAGATATACCTTTTAAGGCTAATATATAAACTTAAAAAAAAAAAAAAAAGTATTTAATATTAAGAGGCTAAAGTAAATAAGATATATAAGTAAGTATAAATCCCCAGTTTAAGCTACTGTTTCTTTACTGATATAACTTTATCTGTTCTTGGGCATAAGGTCGGTTAGTTATGTGCTTTGGTATGTATATTTAATTGATTAAGCCAGTTATGACTTTAGGTTAATTTAACTTTTACTAACTAACTTATACTAAAGTTAACCTAATTCCTTTAATTCTAACTTTAATAAAACTTTTAAACCCTACTATTATCCTATATTTATCTAACTCTATTTATAGATATACTATCCTTACTAATTTAAAAGTAGCTCTCCCTTTACTATAATGACCCTTTTAGATATATTAAGAAGCCACTCTTTATATATAATCAAGCCTATAAAGGCAATAAGGAAGGTAGCCTGGTTTAACTTAAGAGGCTTACCTTTTCTTAGGTCTTTCTTTAGTTTTTAAGACCTAATAGCTCCTTATTAACCTAGTTAAGATTAATTATATAAATAAGGTATAACTAGCTTATATAACAGATTAACCTAATTAAGGTATAATTAAAAATAGCTATCTTAATAAGGTTAGATTAGTACCTTAATAAGAAGTTCTTCCTAATAGTAGCTACTATTATATATATCTCTTTTAGTTTAGCTCTATTAGCTACCTTTAAGGCTAGCCTGATAGCTAGATTAAGGTTATAGCTAGTCCTGTAGTAGCTATAATTATATAGCTATAGGCTATTTTATATAGTAGGTATCTTATCAGTGGTTATAATTAATATCAGTAATGGTAACTAATAGAGGGAAAGTCAGGTCAGGGAATATACTTTATGGTGGAAATACTAGGCGTGGTAATAGGGTTAATTAAGAAGTAGTCTTTTAGGTAGGATGAAGGAAGGGACCTGACGCAGCTACTAAGGGACTTATAATTTCTTTAAAATTTCCCTAGATATTATTTTTTATAAAAATAGCCTAAAAAGTAATATAAAAGGCTAGGAAGAACTTAATCTTAGAAATATAAGTTATAAAGTATTTAATTAGATATTCTATTTTTTAATTATAAGCCTTTTTTAGTACTATAAAATATTTAATATTAAGAAACTAAAGTAAATAGAATATATATATAAGTATATAAAGTATAATAATCTTATAATCCTAGTAATATTTCTTAAACTTAATAAAATAATAACTTTTATAATTATTAAGAATTAGAAGATAATACTAAGTATTTAATTATTTAGTTATAGACTAATTAAAATACTTTAGCTACTTAAGACCTAACTTATTATTTATTTACTTATTTTAGCTTATTATAATAATCTAGTTAGGTAAAAGGTTACTTTCTTAGTACTAATTAATAAGATAATATTAACATTAGTCTAAATTAATAATAAATAGTAAGATTAATTAATTTTTTATATTAATTATTATAATTATTATAATTTATTTTTAATTTTTAGGTTATATTAATTTTAATCTTTTTTACCTTTTTAAGCTTATAATTACTATTCTAGCTATTATTAGGCCTATTATAAAGCTAGTCTTATTAAAGTTCTAAATATTATCTAACTAGATATTATATATTATTTAATTAAATATTATATTTTATAATTATATTCTATATAAGCCTAAACTAGCTATAAATAATAGTTAGATCTTTATATTTAGCCTTTTAATAGTTATATCTTTAAAATAAATATATCTTTAGCTTTAATTATTATTTTATAAAATTATAAGCCTAGTACTTATTAATAAGTAATATATTATAGTTAGCTAATAATAAATTAGCTATTTTTTCTATAAAATATAGTTATAAGGGAAATCCTTATAAATCTAGGTTAAGGAGGAATTAAACTATTATCTATTTCTCTAGATTAATTAGTTTTTATAACTTTAAGATCTAATTACTTTATAATTAAATATTATAGTAATAGTAATATAAGGTCTTAGAGGGTACCTTATAATTAGTTATAGATTATTATAGGCTTAGTTTTAGGTTATTTTAAAGAGCCTAAAGGGTAAGAAGGATTTTACTCTTATTTAAAGGTTATAATATATTAGGTTATTAATAATTATCTAATTAAATAGAAATATTATAAGATAAGGGATTTTTAACCTACATACTTGGATAACCTATATACTTATTAACCATGTTATAATAATATTTATTATTTATTATAATTACTTTTTAATATTAATATATTATACTTAAATATATATATATTTATATCTAGTTAGCTTATTTTCTTTTAACTTAGCTTTTCTATAAGATCTCTAGTCTAAGGCGGACCTATATAGCTCTCCTTCCTCCCTCCCCTCTATCAATCTTACCGCCAAACAGGATTAATAAGGCCATACGCCTATTCGCAAATGAATCGAATTTAGTTCAGTAATAATGAGACCAAGTGTTGCTTGTGCCACAAGACTACTGAGTAGGACTTACATACAGCTCAGCATCGAGGTCAATGTTCTTGACTTCAGTATCATTGATCCTGCTCATATCACTGACACCGCCCAGCGAGCCCTGAATGTCTACGGCTAGCTTTTTGTGCTGACCAGAGACTCGAGCTTAATAAATGAGGCAAGTTCTACAAAGTAGCCCAACGCCTTGGTCACCTTATGCGGTGCCAAGTCTCGCTGATGTGTATTGACGATGGGCTCTTCTGGCGTCTCTTGGCCTACCAGATCCTCTTTATGGATTGCCTCGGCTGATGCTACCAGTTCAACAACAGCAGAGCAGCCTGCACGAGCAGAGACTTACATATATCGAGCCCAAAGTGAAGACAGCCTCAGAATGAGTGCGACCTGGATAAGAATGTAGAGATCCGAATGGAACACTGAGCGTTGTAACGTGATCTTACAATTAGGATCCAGACTACTTAGGCGGCTAAGATAGTTGAGCTATGTATTATTAAGTACTAAGGTAAGGTAACTACAAGTATGCCTCGACCTACCTACTAACCTACTAGGTAGGTACTAAGGTACCTAGTCGAGTGCATGATGGTCGGCTGTTACGACAGGTTATTTTCCGAGTGACGTATCGTGGACCGTGCAACGCGCCAAACGCGTTTCCCCGATAAGCTCATTTATG
Source organism: Fusarium sp. NRRL 52700 (assembly GCA_013396095.1). NCBI lineage: Eukaryota > Fungi > Ascomycota > Sordariomycetes > Hypocreales > Nectriaceae > Fusarium > Fusarium sp. NRRL 52700. The sequence continues at coordinate 61,449 of JAAQRM010000170.1, read as the reverse complement.
CGTATCTTAAAATAAGGTAATCCGTGAACGTCAAACCAGCACTTGTACCCAAAGACGGTGAAATTGCCTGAATGCCAGGAACCACGATGACTTCACTGTTTGGCCTTCCAGACGAGGTGACACTAACTCCCTTGTTCGAATCATTTCCTTGTCGAGAGCATCAAATCCGCTCCCTAGCAACGCTGCTGCATGTATGTGATGTCCACCCACCAACCATGCATCTTTCTACGTCAACATAACAGACTGACAACATGTAGCCCAATGCAGCTCCTTGTCGAAACCTCGTCATCCACGGCGCAACGGCTACGGGCAAATCCGCCATCACCTCTCAACTTGTCTCCGATCTCGTCACCAGTATTAATAGCGATGAATCGTCAGGGGGCCTGCAAGCTGCTGTCGTCAACTCTGTACAATGCATCACAGGACGACATCTATTCGAACGTATAGTTGGTCAGATTGCTGAGGCGCTGCGGTGGGAGGAGGTACTTCGGAGATGCGAAACGCTGGCGCAATTGACGGTTGAGATGGTCAAGATGATTCAGTATCCAAAGAGAGATGGAAGGTGGCGTTTTATCTTGGTGTTGGATGCCATTGATCGACAAAGAGATGCCCCGGCCACGTTGTTACCAGCGCTGGCGAGGTTATCAGAAATTGTGAGCTCCCAACAAACAGCCATGATACCTACACATGTACATGTACAAAACTAACAATAACAAATGTCCAGATTCCTTGTCTCACCTGCGTCTTCATAGTCACATCTCCGCCCGCTGGCTTCCTAAGGTCGCCTTCGTCAGCGCATCTTCTTTTTCCTCCCTACGAAAAGAAAGAATTCGTTCGCATCCTCTCGCGCACGCCACCAAAAGCGATTGCTACGTGCACGCAGCAAGAAACCACCGATCTCTGGACCCGATTCTGCGCTGCCGTTTACGATTCCCTCACAAAATCAGCATCACGCACACTACCATCGTTCAAGCACAGCTGCCACGCGCTCTGGCCTCGCTTCACAGCGCCCATTCTAGCGGGAACACATTTGCCGAAAGAGTTCTCGAAGCTGCTGATCGCAGGAAGAGTGCATTTCCAAGATGAGTCTTTGCTCAACCCAAGTATTGTCTCTATTCGGTCGAAGAATAAGCCTGTTCAAGCCGTCGCAACTAAAACCACGGCCTCAGCAACCGATCTCACGAACCTCCTCCCTACGACAGCTCGTCTCCTGCTGCTGTCAGCTTATCTCGCATCCCACAATGCAACCCGCCATGATCTCACACTTTTCTCGACATATCATCAAGGCCGCAAGCGCCGCCGAGGAGGGATTGTTGCTCGGGGAGCCACACGGACGAAGCATCGCAAAATCGCCCGCAAACTCCTTGGCGCACACGCCTTTGTACTCGAGCGAATGATGGCTATCTTTGCCGCTGTACGAAATGAATGGGCAGATGGTACTGCCGCAGGCGCCGCCGGTCTAGATGCAGATGTTGCTATGGCTGTATCGACGCTTGCGAGCTTAAGACTGTTGACACGAGTCGGAGGCGCAGGAGATGTCATGGATCGAGGAGGCAAGTGGAGGATCAATGTTGCATGGGAGGTGATACGAGGAATAGGGAGAAGTATAGGTGTCGAAGTTGAAGAATGGCTGATAGAGTAATACCCGAAGCATATAGTAGGCCAGTACGGCATCTCGATTAAAGCACAACATATACCAAGCAAGATTTTAAACCAGATCGTTAATACGTCACGCTCGAGCTGTGATCGCAGGCTCATCTATCCAAAATAGTGCAGCATTATCATCCCACATCCACGTGATACATTGATCCGGTGCCCTTTTTGAAACAAGGAGGGCCTCACAAGTGTCGTTGTGTCTTGTCTCCCAAAACAAAAAACGCCATCCCATGATATGTCATACGGGAACCCAAAGCCCTTCATCTAGATATCGGGACACGGAGGAACAACAGCACCTTACACGAAAAACTCTAGCTATCATATCTTTTTGATTGTTTGAATTCGAAACACCAAACTTGTTCATCAAAGAAACACGCAATCCAATACATACTCATGAAAACCATCATGCAACGCCAGCAATTCGATCGCCTGGCTGCCACGTGTCTTCCTGTTTAGTTCCTGGAGGGAGCCAGCCGCCGTTACCAGTGCCGGGAGTACGACTGCGAGGAACACCATCGTCCGACTTTTTTGGATCTTCTGCCGCAGACGGCCGACCAAAGTAGCCTTCATTGTAGGGATAAGAACGGGCGTTGAGCTCAGTGCTTTGAGGGGATTCCATGATAGGTGTTGGGCGCAGTCCATTGTTTGTAATGGGGAGAATCGATGACCGTTTAATCTGCATCGACTGGGCCTTTTGATCGGCCTTGTTCCCAGACTTTGTTCGGTCATACAAGTACAGACCCAGAAAGGTGAGAGCAATGCCCACACCTTGTAGGGGCGTTGTGGGACTCCTGAACCAAACCAGAGCCAAGATAATGACGAATACACGCTTGATGAGACTGGCTACTGAATAGGTCACAGGAGACACCATGGAGAGCAGGATGAAGGCGAGAATGTTCTGGCCAAAATGGAAGACACCGTTAAAGACAAACTCAAGCGTGAGTCTTCCATGGTCCATCGAGTTGGGTTGCTCATTCAAGTCTATCGAGCCTTCGTGGTAGAAGTTCATGAAAAGAGTGAACCCTTCAGACCAAAACCAGATGGGTAACGTGAGAAGAAAAGCCATGCCAGAAGAGTAGCAAAGTAAGTTGAGCTTATCCAACTTCTTAGGTAGTAAATGGGGTGACTCAGCCTCAGCTTTAGCTGCCTCGTTGAAGAGCTTCTTAGAGAAGATGTTTTGGGTCACGAAGATGACGGTAGCCAACAGAGCATGGATGACACCAATGAGCTCTCCACCATAGGTCGTTTTGCCCGAGCAGGCCAACATGACACCAAACGTGAGAGGGATCAGAGACAGGTACGTCGTCTTGGGGTACCGGATGTCGTACACGATCCTATAAGCGAGAACGGTAAAGAGGGGTGAAAGACCCTTGATGGTATGGACAAGTGACACAGGGATCTTTGAGGTAGCTGTCGAACTAAGAAGGTGACCGCCGATCTGGAACGCGGCTAGAGGCAGAGTCGTTCTGATAACGTCGCGAGTTGGTTTTCGAATCGGGTGCTTGAGAGCTGTAATTTTTAAAAAAAGCCATGCCATAAAGATACATAACGAGGAGACGAAGGCGAATTGGACCAGCGTCAAGGTAGCGGGCTTGTCAAAAGCTATTAAGATGGACTTGGAGGAGGTGTTTGTAAGGGCAGACGAAGTGTACCACAACAAGCACAGAATCTGTGTATCGCAACATCAGGTCAGCACATTGAACTGGTGACTCTACATTTGGCTTGGGACTCGGGAAGAAGGGGCGTACAATAAGCTTCGGAGAGACGGGGGCACGTAGGGCATCGGCGATCTCGTGGGCGTTCTGGCTCACACTGCCATTGCGACCTCTTATTGTACGAATTGCATCCGTGAGGCTCTTTTGTCGATTGTGCCCTCGAGGAGCCGTTGACCAGCCATTGTCTGACTTCGAGATAGGCCGCCATCGATCCGAGGGACGAGGAGGTGCGACATTTGCCCAACCGGGAGGATTCAAAGGGTCCTCTGAGTGTGACTCGCTCAAGGGCGTATCGATGAAGTCGGGGAACTTTTCCATCACAGGAGAGTGATGAGAAGGGAGAGAAGATTAAATTGTGGCGCAAAGGCCAAATATTAAGGTTGCGTGTTCAGTTTGAATTGGTTTTGAATCGAAGGTTTTTTTTTAAACGAGCGACAGATGACGAAGGCAAGATTCGAGTAACTTGTTACAAGCGTCGACGAAAACGTATGCTCATCGCTTATCGAAGGGTCGACCCGTGATGGCTATCTCCCAAGTACCTGAGGCTGTAGGCCAAGGCGCGAGCTGGAAGTCGAATGATGAAGCCAAGCCTGAGAACGAAAGCGGGAGGGAGCAAATGACAACGGTCGGACAAGACGACGTTGCTGACTCTATGCAAGTACGGACCAGAAGCTGGTGAAGCTAAAGAGAAAAAAAAAATACCAAGTTACAACCAAGTGCTGTAGCTTCTGTTGGATGGATGTGGATGGTGTTCACGTCAAAGTGGGAATGGTGCAAGTGGGATAAGCAAGGTACAGCCTATAATTAAACCAAGGGGCTCCAATAGAAGGACAAATCGATGCCAGATAGATTGCACACGGGGGTTTACAGGGGCCCTTCCTTGGGACCTTCTGTAATAAGCCTGTAACCAACATTACGTGGCTTCCATGCTAGCCTCCCTCCGCGGTTATTCCGGCAGCCGCCACTGATAAGCTGATAGCGCACCTTTAGCCGCCCTGAGCCGCCATTTTATTTACGTGAGACAGACTTTGGAAGGCATTGTGCAAAAGTCGTCTCCACAGGCATCAGCTAAACCAATCTCTCTGTTGGCGCATCCAACTGTGCTTTTGTTTCAACCTCACTCTCCTTCCACTCGTGTGTGTATTATCTCTGTAACTTCAGGGCATGAACAGGGATCCTAAGCAGGCCATTCTCGCGCTCGCCTTGTCCTACGCCACTTTCCAGCTCACGACCCAAGTCTTGAATCCATCCACAAGCAAAAGACAATCCCTGGTCGCGACGCCAACGTCGCCAGCCTCTAATTCACTATGGCGGCCCCAAAGATGACCAAGAACCAGATGCGAAGGGCCAAGAAGAAGGAGCAGAAGAAGGCTCAAGCAGAGGTACGTTCTGGTCTTCTCGCCCCCGTTGCGACATCACTGGCTGACGCGCTGCAGGCTACCCCTACAAAGACGGAGGAAACTGCCGAGGCTACCAACCGTGAAGAAAACGATGCCGCATCAATTATGACGACAAATCTCGAATTGAAGCAGGAGTCGACAACCGAAGATGCCGCCACCACAGATGGTCATGCGATTGAAGTTGACATCGATGAGGAGGATCCCGCATATGCCATGTACAAGGACATCTTTAGCAAATTTGGCGTGTCGATGGAAGAGGACGAAATCACCAAGGAGGCCAACGCTGGCAATCAAGGGACAGTATTTTACGCGGATGACGACGAGATTCCAGACGAAGACGAAGAGAACAGCGGACAGCCCAAGTTATCCAAAAAGAAGAAGAAGCAGCTCAACACCATCTCCATCGCGGAGCTCAAGGCGTTGGTCAAGGTCCCCGAGGTGGTAGAATGGCAGGACGTATCCTCGTCGGACCCTCGACTACTTGTCCAGATCAAAGCTCAACGAAACGTCGTCCCAGTACCAACCCATTGGTCTTTAAAGCGCGAGTATCTGTCTTCAAAACGAGGTATTGAAAAACCACCTTTCCGGCTACCCCAATTCATCGCAGAAACTGGCATCACCGAGATGCGCGATGCCGTCCTCGATAAACAGGCAGAACAGTCATTGAAGCAGAAACAGAGGGAACGTGTTGCTCCAAAGATGGGCAAGCTGGATATCGATTACCAGAAACTTTACGATGCTTTCTTCCGGTTCCAGACCAAACCCGAATTGACACGATTCGGTGAGGTTTACTATGAAGGCAAGGAGTCTGAGGTCGATTACCAACATTTCCGACCGGGTGACCTCACCGAGGGTACTAAGGAAGCTCTGGGAATGCCTCCTGGCGCACCGCCACCATGGCTCATCAACCAACAACGGTTCGGGCCTCCTCCATCCTATCCTACTTTGAAGATTCCTGGACTAAATGCGCCACCACCGGCCGGAGGCTCATGGGGCTTCCATCCCGGTGGTTGGGGCAAACCCCCAGTTGATGAGTTCAACAGGCCATTGTTTGGCGGTGACGTCTTCGGTCTTGCGGCACAGGGTGGACAAGGAGGGGCACAAATGCACGCGGGAGCCGGTGAGCCTGTAGAGAAGAACCTGTGGGGTGAATTGCAGCCACGAGAAGAGGAATCGGAGGAGGAGGAGGAAGAGTCAGATGACGAGGAAGAGGAGGAAGACGATGATACTCCTGGCGGAACAGAGACACCCAGTGGCCTCGAGACTCCCAGTGGTTATGCCAGCACGGTGCAGGCGGACTACGGACAAGGTGTCGAGACGTCTATTGCTGGTGAGATGGACCTACGAAAAGAGCGTCGTGGCTACGACACAGAAGAGTCTAGTGCTCCTCGATCCGCCTACACGATCCTGCCAGAGCGGCAAGTTCGCGCCGAAGGATTCTTTGGCAGTGACAGGGTATATGACCTCAAGCAAGCACAAGCAGCTCAACGAGCAGGCGTGCCCGTTCTCGGCGCCGATGACGATTCACGTAAGCGCAAGAAGCCTGGCGACATCGATGTTGCTCTTGATGTCGACTCGTTGCACAGCCACGATGGTATCAGCAAAGACGACCTGCGGCGAAAGTTCGAGGAGGGTAGGAAGGAAGAGGGCATTGGAGCCAAGTGGGCGTATGACGACGACCTAAGTGAGATGATCGCCCAGGAGAGTAGGAAGAGACAGAAGACCGAGGCAGAACTCAGGGAGAAGCGGAGGGAAGGCAAGGGCAGATACTAATATTGGCTGACGAGAATTGTCAGACTGTACCATCGATGGGAACTGGGGTTAGTGACTAGGCGTTTTAATATCTTGTTTATAACGGAGACAGAGCAGCTCAGCGGCTAAAATAGGATGAACACCATGCTTCTTGAGGTTTGGTAAATGCATCAAAGACATGGTTGTAGGGTGAATATCAAACGAGTGGCCACGATGAGAGGCTCTCGGTTAGGGATGCATTGGGTTTTCAGTTCCTGGCTTTGCTGTAGGTAAAATCCGACAAGTCCTCCTCTTGGAACATGTTATGTAAATGTTGGAATACATGGACTTATGTCACAAGGTGTTAATCTATGGCATCAGAGAGTTGCTTTTTCTGAGAGTCTATTTGACGTTGTCTTTGATGACAGTTTGAAACATTGAAACACCAACTTGACCCATGTAGAAGTCCCTTGTGTCATACATCTAGATGATCCCAATGAGATTCTGAAATATAATACGGGGCCAACCTATGTTTGTTGGTAGTAGACTTGCCGTCTCATTCCCTTGTTGGATTCGTGTTTCCGTACTTGGTCACTCTAGAGAGCTTGGCGGCTGTTTTGAAAGAGAAACAGAGAGTGACAAGTGAAAGGAGGCCTCACTTATGACGAAAAGACGCAGGCACGTATGCATTCATTTATGCTTGGCAATCGATGCGTTCATGGGTGATGTGCATGGACATAACCACGGACTGCTGATGATGATTCTGGTGCTGGAGCAGTCTTGTAAGGCTGGGTTACAAAGACAGTCAACCAACATTACAGAGCCATTGTTCGCAACTAATGAAGATGAACACAAATGCTCCGTAAAGTTGAAGCTCAGGGCATATTAGGGCCGAGTTCGAGGCTGTTACAGGTGGTAGTTCTGACAGTGTTTATGCGGGCCGTATTAGTAGTGATTGCCTCAGTGAACACAAGTTAATAAACATGCAATGAATGACCAAGCGGTCCATTCCTACCAGGAGAACGACAATCAGCCTTGAGGTGAGCGTTCAGTAGCCCTGTATCACTATCTCATCGTCTCTCACATAATGGGAAACGTTGCGGCCATCTACTAGAGCGTGTGCTTGTGCCTCTCGTTGAAGCTGCTATATAAGTCAATCTTTCGGCTTATGAAGTAACCAATAGTGCCAGCCAACAGCTGTTGACTTCTTCCTTGCACATTGCAAGATTGCTATTGGTTAACAGTCAATGCAGTGCCAGGTCTGCATATATCAGAGCAAACTAGTGCGGCTAACTGTTGAGGCCAGCCAACGGCCAAAAAAGATAGGCCATTCCATACCGCAAACAGGCGCATACTTGCAATCCCATCATGACAAAAGAGAAATTCGGATGGGATTTACAAAAACAGAACATACAACAGCGGGGATTCGCTGGTCGTCACCGACCCAACTACTAATCCGCCGGTTAGTGGCTTGACTATGGGAGAGCGGACGGGATCCCGTATTTTCCACTACCTTTGGTCGTATGTGACAGAAGTAGGTCACTATTCAGATTATATCCACGGGTGCCAGAACGAGTGAACGAGGCTTCAACAACTGGAATACGACAGTTCCAGGGGAGTCTTTGTCCACTGTTGTTTCTGGTACCAACAATCTTGATTCTGGAAATGACATCGTCCGCAGAAGGGCTCCATCACCTCAATTGCTTTGCGTCGCGTTGCGTTGAGCATGATGTTCTGCAGCCCACGGATTGCCCAACGTTCAACCCCAGGGCCAACAAATGCAAAGACTGTTATGAATATAGCATGGCTGAGCTGAGTAAGGTGTATGCATACCTCTCTCAACTAAGAGCCATCCCTCAAAGTGGCTTGCATGCGTGAACCAGGTGGGGTAGCGATGTGGGATAACATCCAACTAGATCGTGGCGGCGTGGGCGGAAATGGGAGAATCATGTTGCGATATGGTTGGTCTCCCTCGCTGACAGCTGCTTCAAAAACTCCCATGACCATCTCCAAGGAAAACGCGACAAAGGAACAAAACACGGCGACTTTGTCGAGATTGACTGTTTCTATAAGCCTGTATGACCTTGGCAGAGTTGGGTGAATATGTTCAAACACTATCTGATGGCATACTTGGAGAATGGTAAACAAATAGATGTAATAAATGAAAGAATGAATGGCCTATGTTCTATGTTGAGTGTCTAGATACCTAACTAAGGTAGTAGGTAATCGCGTGTGCATTGCGGATAGGTAGGTAGGTAGGTAGGTAGTCATGGTTGCTTACCTAGGTGCCTATGTAGGAAACGCAGCGATTGGCTGATGCTCATGCTGACAACATGAGGCTGCCTACTATAGGTACTTAGTACCAATCTACCTACCTACCTACCTACCTTACCGTTGACCATGCACTGCGTGCGCACTGTGGTACGTTTCTAATCAGACATCTCACTAATTTACATCATCAAGAGACGCGCTGTGGCCTTGAATGTGTGGTCATCACGGTTCTTCACTACCTAAGGCAGATCGATGTGCTGACCAGAGTACTAACTCAGATTGAGTGGGCGCTCATGATGGGTATTGCTTGAGAGTGGTCACTAGTGACCCAATTGAATACAGGTAAATTCTATGCAGCGTACGGAAAATAATGGCGTCGACTCGCACAATCCACCGAGGCAACCGTGTCTGGTATGGTAACGCATATGCCATGTTAACCTGTTACCATGAGCTGGCGGTAGCGAGGTGACCATGATGAAGTCACCCACTTGAACTACAGAGTTGATATCACTCAGAACATCCTTTAGTAATCGTATTGACACGGTATTAATGATAATTGTGGCACTTTATTGGTGTTGAGGCACTCCAATAACACTGCTCATCCAACTCATGATGGCCTCGTCATTCCGCCATCAGCCATGGAAAGGTCGTATCACCCCCAACCCTCCATAAACCATACGAAAACTACCTTGGGTATGTTTCCTTGCTCTCAAACTTCCAATGTTATAGTCAACCCTACCATTGCTCTTTGCATATGCAATACACTCTAGTCCCGATGTGTACGCCTGTGAAAGAACTTGGCACAAAAAACAACAGAGGGAGGCCTTCAAGTCATCCAAGAAGCCTTGCATCTCGAAAAGAACAACGAAATCTATGCAAACAGGGCTGGCATGTCCATATCATACCTTAGGTACCTAACAGCTGGGATGTTGAAAACGACATGACCATTTGGACACTGTTCACTGGCATGCCACGCCCCCAAACACTTCGTCATACATGCTGTAAACCAGACCGCCAAAAGTGACCAGATATTATCAAGGGGATTTATTTTTGTTTATTCTTTGTGGAACTTGCATCTACCATTTCCCGAACCGTACAATTTACTCGAACCCTATTGCTACTGCTCCATTGCATTGGATCTGGACTGGTCGTTCAGTTTTGTCGTGACCCTTCCATTAGGTATTCACATTTGTGACCTCGACAGATCTCGAAATCATCCATTTCTTTAGAAGAGCATGTTTGTCTTAAGGCAGGCTTCTTTTGCAAAAGGGGCTGATGCGTAAAGAAGAGGTTCGATCCAAGAAAATCAAGCTTGAGTTTCCCTCCAGTCTTGGTTTTTGATCTTGAACAGCATCTTCAATTCTATCGGGAACACCAGCATCTGAAAACATGTTACCATGTACAACTTCTATCAAATACTGTTAGATATCTCCTCTGTACTCATCGGCCATATCTTGGATTTTATCAGACCGTTATGCTGCGCTGTGACAAGGTATTCCGTGATTCATACCATCAGTTTGATGATATGCTGTAATTCCTGAGGACGTCACTTTTGTAGCAATGGCCGAGACCGTTATAACAACCGCCCAGCCTGCCTGAAACTAGTGCTAGAGAACTCTTTGGGCATATATATCAAATGTCTTCGACTTGCAGCCTTCAAGGTCTTGTAAATATGAGATGCAACGGGTGAATCAGCCTACCAGCCTGGAAGGTATTTTGAATTTTCCATCGACAATGCATCTGCTGAATAGCACATGTTAGCTATTCCCAGATTGTGCAGACTGAAGTTGTTTCGTCAAGACCGGAGTTGGTATGACTACTTGTGTTGGGGCTGTTGTGATGGCTGTCGAATATATCAACACAGGTCAGTATATAACGAGACAGTCTCCCTGGGTTGCAGATATACCTAAGTGCGAGCCGCACCAACTGACTACGCTCTCCTTACAACTCCCTTGAATTCTGCGTTACAGTAGCGTCTTCAACTAGCCCTGCATCCTCGCCTGGTCGTGGTTATACTCAAGGCGATCATCGCAATGCTTGTTACTTCATCGTCACAGTGAAAGCTGCTATACACGCAAACAAACAGCAAAATGCAGGTAGCATAGTTATATAATACAGACCTCCAAAAGTTTGCTGTAAAAGCTGCCTCAACAGAGATGAGCTGCGAAAACCCAGCAATGTCCACGCCTGAAATAATCCACCCTCTACCTCAATCCTGATCAACCGACTCCGGGCATGCCTTCTCATCAGTGTCCCGGTCCCAATAAGCGCCGAAACGACTATAAAAACATAAATTTACTGCCATCCTTCCGCTCACGATATCTCCAAATCTGGCTATATTCCCCACCACAAAATCTCGATGCGATTCTTCACTTCTTTTTGGAGCTCGCCGCTTTCGCGTTAGCTTTTCGAAACCTGGCCCTCTTCATGGCTGTAGGCTCATCGGATTCCCCAACAGCCACATTCACACGTCTCTTTCTCAGCGCGTGACGCGTAGTCATCGAATGGGAAGCTTTTGCGCTTTGAGAGCCAATACTGCTTCGTCCGCCTCCTTTCAAGCTTGCTGAATTAGGCACTGGGATGCTTCGCAAGGATATGGACACCCCGCTCTAGGAGGTTGCTTCCGTTTTGCTACACCCATTGCAAAGCCATTTGGGACGAGTGACCGGAATAGACGCCGACTTTTCGATGCAACTAGCGTGGTATAGTCGATTTGAGCATTTCTATAAAATTGTTAACAGTGGCTTGTCGTCAAACAGCGTTGGCATTACCTTGTTTGAACAGATGAGTAGAGAAGGTCCGAGAACGGGAAGCTGGCACACTGTACACCCATTCGCGCCTCTCGTAATTTGTGAAGCTCGAGGCGACTGTTTTAATGTGACATCCGCCGCATTGACACCGTTCGTCTTCGCATCCTCATCTGATTTCAATCGAGCTCGTGCCTCATCAATCAGCTTCCCAGCTTTCTCAACACTGGCGTTATCCAGGACATCCCGCGCCATCAGAACACACAGGTGCTTGCCATATTCGTTCATCCGATAATTCGCACCCACCAGCCAAGAGGCATTCTCTTTAACAAACTTGACCCAAGCACGCCTGAAATATTGTCCAGATGTCACGTTTTCTTGAAGAATAAATGCGTCCCATCTGCGAATGTATTCCTTCTCTTCTTTCGACACGTCGGAGAATTCGCCGATATCTTCGCGATGCTTCTGTAACAACCATGCATTATCCACCACGGGCTTTGGCAACTCCTCACCAGGTTTCAGGCGAGCTTTGCTGACGGGGTCAAAGAGAGGCTGACAAGTCTCTGGAATGATGACCCTCTTCTTTTCCGGTCGCGGGATCACCGCCTGAACTGCCACTGGAGGCTGAGGAGGATTTTCGCCAGACTTTCCAAAGAGTTGTCGTTCGGTGCTGTGCTTCGGTGAAAATCGCATAACATCTTCCATGTGGTCTGGACCATAGCGTGAAGTTACCCAAGAGTCATCGCCGTTAACGTAGGCCTGCTGATCAAGTGGTTTTGTGGGTTTTCCGAGCTGCAGCTCTTTCGAAGGCGAGACTGCAGACCCCGAAACATGAGTAATCCGGAACAACGGCCCTTGACTCGTCTTTTCCAGTGTGTACACATAATTCGGATGGAATGTCATTAGGTGAGCCCTCAAAATGTCCAATGACTCGTTAGCGTTGCCACAGGCGCAACACTGCCATGAGAGTAGGTGAACCGGCGCATTAGCTGACAGCATATACGTGACGAAACCCTCGCCTTGCTCAGGTTGCCCAGCCTTATCTCGGGGTTTGCGCTCTTTTCCATGGGCTTGCGCAGTCAGTACCTTCAAGTTGTATTGCTTGTTATTCCGTTTTCGTAATGCTCGGTTAGGGGTGTGGTCGCCTTCTAGCTCTTCCTCTAGATCATGAGAGATGTCATGCGACGAGTCCTCCTCACCGACATGCCCGTTTACTCCATTCGTTTCTTGTATTCCGTTCATATCCTCAACCTCATGCATGAGCCCATTGATGCCATTCACACCACCCATTTCTTCGTCATCATCATGAAGGCCATTGATTCCGTTGGTGCCGTTTATTTCAGGAACATCATTTGTGAGATGGGTGCTGCTGGTGTCATCGATGTCATCCTCAAGCTCCGGTGGGCTCGCGCTGTCGAGCAGGTCATCAGATATAGAATCGAGAACACCATTAGTATAAATCTCGCCGTCTGAATCGAAAGCAGTAATACAGTTTTTGGCAGTCTTGTCAATTCGACGGGTACCCGAGGCCCATTTCAATTCTACATCCATCATATAATTAGTCAGACGTTCATGGCGCTGTGGGTGGAATCCGGCTGTGAGCTTGACGGGCTTCTTTATCCTGCCAAAAACCTGGGGAAACTCGCTATGCAGGATCCAATTTTGCTTAGCAATTGCTTGGACAGGCCCTTGCTGGCTTGCGGGGACACCAAGCTCATGGGCTTCCAGGGGCGGCCAGTTGCCATCCTGAACTGAAAACATTTCGACGTCCAATCTATATGCGTTCGAGAAGTCATGGGATGGGTCATCCTGCCTGTTGACCAAGATACTTTCCTTAGGGACAAGGAATGGCTTAGGCGGCTTAATGTAAGCAATCCGATGAGGGCCTGACGGGTTCGTGTGAGAGACAATATCACAATTCTGGCTGCTGCGATATAGGATATGAGTGAAGTCACCGCTCACATCGGAAACGGTGATTTGGCATTTAGCCTTGGTTTTGATGATATCGTCTGGAGGAAGAGCATTGAGAGGTCGGACTTTCTTAGAGTCCTTGTGAAAAATCTTGTGTATCTCAACACGGAGAGCCGTACGATCTTCTGTATCAATGAGTGAGGCGTCGTCGTTGGACTGGGAAACCGAGACCTTCTGACGCTTTTGTGGAGGGCCACTGTCATCTTGGCTCTTGGGCGTTGAGAGGGTCGCGCCCATGTTTTTCGCGTTATGAGCAGTTTCCCAGTTGCGCTGGGTAAAGGGAACAGTCCTCGTGAAAGGCTTTTTCTGGGTCATGGCGGAGAAAAGCGATACCTTGAAGGTATGAGATGATCCGAGGAGCAGTGCTCAGTCCAGGTAGGAAAAGGTGCGTAGTGCGACAGACAGACAGACAGTTGAAGATTGGCCGAGAATGTGAGTGGCTGTGACTGTGCTTGTTTGCAAAGCAGGATGAAACGTCGCAGTACGCAGTTGCGATTGTGAGAAACAAGGCGTAAGTAATTATATATTAGTAGTTGATGGCCTTGACGCTCATGGCTGATGTGTGTTTGTTGTCGTCATGCGAACGGGTTTGTCAGGGCAAGAAAAGTCAGCCGAGAAAGGCCAGTGAAATAAAGCAGAAGTAACAGATGGAGGCAAGAGCGAGAAACAGCAACGCCACAAACTGCAGAATCGGACCGGGAGGAGAAGAGCGAAGAAGGCGGGATAGGTAGAGATGAATATAGCTGAAAAGAAAGAGCGCCTATGAATGAATATGAACAGAAGTGAGAACCTAGGGAAGGCGACTGCAGCTGTGCTGTGCTGTGCTGTGCTGTGTGCGTGTCCTTGGTACTCGATCGAGGTGGATGTAAATAAATGGGTTAATAAAGGAGGAGATGCGAGAGCCCGGTCGCGTGTGGTGACAATCCAATTCTCTAGGTACCGTTCCTAGGTAAGGTAAGGTACCCAAGGCAGGTAGTTTCAGTTCAGTGCTGTGGCCAAGATGGACGGTACTATCGCTCGCTGCCCGTCGCTCCTTCTGTGAACTGCCCTGTCTGATCCCGATACGCGCTGTAGAGTTAGAGAGCGGGTTTCAGTGGACTCTGTTGCATTGAAATGAAGCAGCAGTAGGCGAGAATGAAGCCTGTAGAGCGTCCTCATGAGAAGCGACGGGACTAGAGCTGACAGTAAAGGTAATAATGAAGAGCGCGGTAAGAGACGCGTGCCAGTGGCAGGTTAAAGAAGCAGCCCTGCCCGCGAGGTGGGAATTCTATCGCGACTCCCTACTACGGACTAGAGCCTATAGCCCTCCTAGCGTCATGCCTTGGAGACTGGAGAGCCACCAACAACCGCCATTCAGAGGCGATAGCCTAGCGGGGTGGATCCACTGACCACTGACAGTGGAGCGAATTAGAGACTCTACTCTAAGCAAAGACTTAACCGCTGGAAATTATTATGCATCCAGGCGGGGGTGTTGCACGCTGTGTGCCCGAGCATGAGGTGAGTGTGAACCCCTTAACCTCTTGTTAATTGCAAATGCAAGTGTGTTTGCAATCCCGTGGGAACGCCATAAAGTTCAATCTGTATACCTATCTTCTAACTTGCTATGGACATAAGTCGGTTTCAAGCCAGATTTTCCGATCTGGTCTCTCAGCGCTGAGCCTCCTCCAGTGAGAGACCGTTTCCAACAAGAAACCCTACAGGATCATGGTCACCTTCGATTATGCATGTAGGCGAAGTGCCAGGACCCCTTTAGCCTCATTGTACAATGCCTTCATGGATCTTGGATGATCCATCATGAGACGAAGAGGGTCATCATGGCTTGTCGCTGGCGACTCATCTACATTGTATATGACTTGCAGTCCAGCCTTGACTGGTTCGGGGTTTTGATATCTCCTTGGGGGCTATATTGATGGAGGGAAAATCAAATGTTTGCTTTTCATGTTGTCCGCCCTGTTTGGGTGCAAAATGCCTTGGAGGCAGAAGCAGAGCTGTCTGGGGATGAGATAAACCTCCAACAACATAAAGGACTTGGTAGGTACTGGAAGGAATGCTGTACCAACTAGGTACAAAGCACCATGAAGTCCTGGTAATTCAATGCATACCTATTCTTTCTCTTCAATGTTTGCTTTGATATTTCTTGTCCGTCCAGGTCCCTCAGTGAACTTTTGGTCTCGCAGAATTCCTTGGTAGCCTTGCCACATCCAGCCATCGCCGGTTATTGATTGGCCATGGCAGAGCGACCCTGTTCTTGGAGCTCCACAGCGCGGGAGGTGCGTCACCACAAGTTTGGAGTGGGAGGGCTACTTAGGGGAGGAAAGAAAACTCAGGATCTTGATCCTAAATGATAAAAAGACTTGGGTAATATAGCACAAGTCTAGGTAGGATATCCTTACTAGGTACCTAGGGTTGGGATCCCTTTCCTAAGTTTAGGATACCATTTGCTGAGTTTATTTTGGCACCTGCAGTGCCCCCAAGTTCCTTCAACTTTGCCCCTCCAACAAACGAGCACCGTAAGTTAACGACGACATCACACTCAGATCCAATTGAACTTACTTGATACAGTCCACCAATTCATGGCTGATAGCAAAACGCAGTGCGCCCAAACACACTCGAATCGATAGCAGCGCTGCGTATTGGCCCTGTTCGACACATTTTTCTAGGTACTCTTGAATTCGCCACTGCCCGACATCGACTGCGGGGAGCTTCAAGGCGCCAACAGCCTTCCGAGGTGCGAGCAATCCATCCTGCCCAGCTTGCGCCAGGCTGCAATAATCATCAACAGGACTGGTCAAACACTCCCTCTTGTTTTGACGCATTGAGATTAATAGTATGCCACTAACATGATCGTTACACTAGGCACCAGGCATCACAACATGGTCCGAACTAGAGCAACTGAACGACAAAGCGTTCCTGCAGCCTCCCGTCGCAACCTGTCGCAATCTATCACCACGCGTGCGACCCGAACAACAACACGTCCCCTGCGGTCGCAGAAGGCCTCCATAAGTTATAACGAGTCTTCTTCCGAAGATGGAGACTCCGATCCATCCGTAGCGGAGAGCGAACAGGATGGAGATGCCCAATTCGAGACGCGAGCTCGCAAAACCAACAAGGCCAGGTCAACAAAGGCCGCACACGTACAAATCGGTAGACTGAAGAAGTCGCGGGACCAAACGAGAAAACGACCAAAGTCGGCACAGAATAAAGGAAGCTTGAAGAAGCGACGGGTGTCTACTGAAGTCGAACCCGACCCAATCCCCCAAGGCGTCATTCCAGACTGGACAGACCCGCAGATACCTTATGCCGCCTGGACCGATATCTTCTATTATGCAGCTAGTCATGATGACATCGACGTCAATTGGCTGATAAACACTGCCACAACTTGTAGGGCATTCTCAGAAGCCGCCTTGACAGCCATCTATCGTTCTCCGCCACTGGTCACTGCTGGAAAGGCCAAACGGTTCGCGTCTCTGCTGGATCGGCCACCTTCTGAGACTCGTTTTAATTACCGTGCCAAGATTGAGACTCTTCACGTAGATGTTCATGTTTTGCCTCAAACGTTGCTACCGAGAATCCTCCGTTTGCTTCCTCGCCTAAAAGAAGTCTTTCTCTTTACACAATCTGATCAGCCGCCTTACAGGCAACTGGATCGAACAGTGAGATGGCAATATACTGAAGAGATATTCGCCGCCTTCAGGCCAGCCGGAGACAAGGAGTCGCACACCATGTTAAAAAGCTGGGAATGGAGTGGAAGCCTGCTTGGGGGGCCTGTGGCGACCATGAAGGATGTTGCCCGTATACATCAAGAGCCTTCATTTGCGCACCTCACCAAACTAAGCTTCACCAATCTTCAAGTCCCTTCGCTCTATAAGCTGGGGCCGAAAGACGTCAACGAGGAGCAGGAGCTGGCACTGTACAATGAAGATGGGGCTGTCATTGATTCGCTCGCCGAGGCGATTTCGCAGTTGAAATCGCTACAACATCTCATGTTCGAATCTTCAACTGTCATGAACGATCGCCTTCTTCCACTTTTGCCAAAGGACCTCACTCATCTCTCACTGATCAACTGTTGGGAGGTCAAGTCTGATGAGTTTATGCCATTCCTACACACGCATGGCCGACATTTGCGCAGCCTGAACTTGTCACACAACCAATCTCTAGACATGGTCTTCTTAACCACTTTGGAAGCTGCATGTCCCAACTTAGAGGAACTATACATGAACCTCTCGTATTTCCGCCATCATGAATCCCGGTCTTATACCAACAATGACGCTGACCCTTTGTACGATCAAGTGCTATTGCCGCATCAAAAGCCAGAGTGGCCGTCAAGCCTCCGGGTCATTGATTTTGAACATATACGATATTGGAGTGTTGAGACTGCCGAAATGTTCCTAAATTCCCTGATAGAAAGTGCTCACTCTCTGCCAAATCTTCGACATCTTGCGGTCAAGACAATGCTCAACATACCCTGGAAGGCCCGCGCTAATATGCGGCACGAATGGAGGCGGAAGCTGGATAAGATCTTCCTCCGCCCATACGAACCTCCGCAAAGGAAGTATTCTCTTCGGCAGACACAAGGGGGAGAGGCGGAAGTATCTGCTCAGGTTTCGGAGAAAAAGAAGCAAAAGTCGAAAAGGCTGTCTGATGGCCCATCTCGGCGAAGCAGTCGTCTAGCGGCACACGTTTCGGACTCTGATTCAAGGAACAGTTCCAAAGGTCTCCGGAATTTGCTTGGTCGGCCAACTTACGCCGAACCCGACACAGATGAGAATGAGTTCTATTCTGATGCAGAAGACGAAGAAGCTGAGTCTGGTACTGCAGCCAGTCAGACTGGGGATGAGGCCGAGAGTGGAAAGGAGCACGCGCCACTTACGATTCAAGGACGATGTACTACTGTATCCATTGTATTCGATAATCAAAAGCCCACTGAACTGCAGTACAGTATGGAAGACTTTGTGGATGATGATCGCGCTGAGTCGGATGACGAGTGGGACGGCGACCATGAAGAGGATGATGATGCAGTCTTTATCTGGCGTTAACTGAGCAAAGACGTCTGTATCATAGCTGATCACTTGGGATCAAATAAACTGACCATTCAAGACTTAGAATGCAGCATCTACTGGCTCTTTTGGAGTTTATACGATATTAGCATTAGGATACAGCATGAATGGTCTCAAAGCGATACAACTTGATTTTTACGCTGAAGTGACATATGTTCCAGCTGGCCATGTCTTTTGATCATGATTATCAGCCATACTGATACTCAGCTACTGCATACTCCAATAATTTGGCCACCATAATGTACCACGCGTTCTTTGAGTTCGTAGCCCAAATTCCGTGTCAAAGCATGGTGAGCAACGGCTTGGACCACATGTGAATGCGCCTCAGCTTCGCACAAACCGGGGGACAGTTCGTAACGTCTAATCATTCATGAAATTCTGATGAAATGTGGCCGCGTACCTCTTTACTTGGTCTTGCGGCATATGGCAACCGAGTCTAGGACCTGGAAGTTTGTCCAGATGCATGAATTGTGATCTGGCCTTGAATACAGTATCATTCTCTGTTCAACCAAAGTCTGACGAAGCCACGGCTCAGTCTCTACGTCGTCATCAACCCGTGGACAGTTGATAAAATTCAAACTTGTCGATTCCCTCTCCTTGGCTTGTCGGGCAACTTTGTTTCGTACTATCGAGACTGTGTGGGGTGGTGTGTTTGGCTTACTGTAAGGTAGGGAGCGACACAAGTAAGATTTATAAATATTTGGTGTACGACAGGCTGATAAATTGCATGCAATTATAATATATAGTGCAGTTTATGTTCTAGTAAAGTGTATATGCTGTTGGAATTTCCATGGGTTTGAGATACCGGCACATCTTGTCAGTGACCATGATGAATACCTCAGCAAATGAGCATGGCTATCATGGAGCCCAACCTACTACTAGCAGGTAAGAAAGAGGCACCTTACAAGGCCGGTCATATGCGCTGGTATAGTTCACACTCCAAGGGCAATGGCTAGGCTGAGTTCACAAACGACAGGCCCATCATAATTATCTCTTCATACAACTGTTGTACAAGCAGGACGTCTCGACCCAATGTAAACATGAAAATCTCCAAAGTCTTGAGATTTCTCATGACCAGAAGCAAATGAAAGCAACGCCTACAGGAACCTAGTCCTGCATGTTCGGCAATCATACAAGCATAAACAATAATCCTTTAGCGCCAGGTTCTCAACACCTTGTGGCACATAATTTCTTTTAAAATGCAGCACCACCCATGCCTTCGCCAGCCAGGTTCTTCATGCTCTTCTCGCTCAGGTCACTCCGCATCTCCCACGCTCGCGAGTCACGTTCGAGTCTATTCCACGTGTAAAGACTTTTTCGTAGCCGCTCTTGCTTCGCATGCAGCTCATCTCTCAACTTCTCCTCCTCGTCCTTCAGCTTGCGATAATGTGGCTCAAGTTCTCGAGTTACGCCAAGAGCAAGAGGCGTCATGGATGGATCCAACTTGCCGCCGGGTATGATGGGGGGGAGTGTCGCAAGCATGGATTGCGCTAAAGTCTGCCGTGCGCTACCAGCATGTTGAGCTGATGGCCCAGTCGGAGGATTGAACGGTCGAGATTGCGTTGCTGTTGAGGCTGAAGACGTATTTGACGGAGTCGCACGTGGGCCGGTGGGAATAGCTGAAGGTCCACTTGGAGTTGAAGGGGTCGGTGAAGGTCCTGAAATGTGTCTTGCTGGTGCTTGATTCCAACCACCTCTGCCTCCTCGGGGGGCAAACCCACCTCTAGCTGGAGGCACATAACCTCGTGGGCCAGCTGGGGGGACTGTTGGGCTCGTGGTACCTGAACGTAGAGGAGGAGCTGTAGGAGTCTGAGTGCGAGCTGGAGGCAGGGCTGGTGAAGATACTGGCCCAGCGGGGTTTCTGTTTGCTGCAGGACCGGTTGGAGGTGCTCTCAGCGCTGCAGGGCCTCGTGGTGGTGATCGAGTGGGGGCTGATGTGTTTGTATCGTAAGGTCCAGGTCTTGGTGTCTCCCTTGGTGGTGCCGCACCAGTCATGACATGATGACGGGGAGACCCTTCTCGAGACTGAAGTGGCGAACGAGCTCTTACGGAACTCGGTCGCGGTGACGATCTTCCAGAAGCTGACTGAGAAGTGACCGCAGATGAGATTCCAGATTCTCTCGGGGGGCTGACGCGCCTGTATGACTGCCATCGGTCATTTCCACGTCGACTCATGGAACGCGAACGTGGTCTATATGAGCCACCACGAGGACCTGTCACAGGAGACCGCACAGGAGGAGTTCTGTCGCGGCGAATCACACCAAATGGAGACCTAGATCGACGCCTTTTGTCAGTTAGTCCCACGATATCAACATGGGGCGAGCAAATTCACCTTTCGTCACGCCGCTCGAAGTCACGTCCCCTATCGCGTACTCTGTCGCGGTCCCAATCTCGGTCTCTGACCCTCTCACGATCGCGTTCCCAATCTCTGCCAGGGGCAGGGGACCGGGGCCTTTCATATCTATCCGCTCCACGCGGGGGAGAAATTCTCCGGGACAAGCTACGTCGAGGAGATGGCCGCCGCATAGACCTACTACGCTCCCGCCGACGCGGACTCTCGCGTTCTCTTGATCGCTCTCGCCGGTATCGGTCCCCTCCACTTCTCGACCTACGACGTGGTGGATATCTGCCCGGCACATAGCTATCGGATCCAGAAGGAATTGGACTCCGGGGGCGTGGACTTCTAGGTCGAGGGCTCCTTGCTCGTTCTCTAACCGGACTTCTAACCCGCCTAGGCGACCGGTCTCGAGGAGTGGGCCTCCATGACTCTCCAGCGCCGTATCTAACGACTTCCCCATCATCAAACCTTTCTTCATGTCAGTGATTTGTTTGGGAATCATAGGGCTTTGTAGGTGTGAAATAGAGAGCGCTATGAAAAAAAAGAAGAAGAAGAAGAAGAAGAAGAAACAGACGAATGAGCGTAGTATAATTCGCGTACTGTGGCCTGCTGAGCCGTCATGGTCCCTGCCAACTTCTGGCAAAAACCAGACCAAATATTGCGCCACGTTCAAGATCAATAGGAAAGCAAGAGTACAGTCTCTGCCTCAGGCGATCCTAACAGAATCTCGGGTGATCCGGCGCAAGGTCCAGAATATTGTGATAATACGGCCAGCGTCGCTTGACACGCCTCCAAGCATCAGTCCCTCCCAGCAATTATCTCCACTCGCTCTGGCAAGCCTGTGGAATGGGACAAAATGCCGGCAAAATGGTTGGGAACCCAGTAGCATCTCCTAGGGTATGGGCTGGCATGGTTGATCAAAAGTGTTGACCCGTTCTCAAGAGCATTCCTATATTAATCAAGGGCCCAAATCCGAACACCACAGATACCGAAGTGATATGCTAAGCGCTGAATGAGAGTGTAGCTGGATCGTCCTCACTATCGTTACTGGTCCATGGCCTGGTTGATCACGATGACTTCGCTGTCCGCAGGTGACCCGACAAAAAGCGCTAAGTCCCAGCATCATTGAACAATCTTCACAAGCTCGGCAGGCGACTGCTCAAACTCGTATGTATCTTCGAGGGTTTCCTGAGAGTCGCTGCAGCTTTCCTCCATCCCAATATGGCCAGCCCTCGCACGATCGCTCCGTTGGTCGATATTCTCTAGACTCTGTGTTGGGGCCACAGCACGAGACGTGTGTGGACCAAGTCGCATTGCTGAAAGTGGCAGGCTGCCATGTAGTATGATTCGAGGGTGTCCACGGATGGTGCTAGAGATGCCGAAATGGTGTCGCAAAACGATAGGAGATGTAACAATGATGGTGATGATGATGAAAATGAAGAACGCAAAATGCAATACATAGAAGCAAACGATTTATAACTCACCTCCGACCTCGGTCGCGATCCATTCTTGCCTTGGTCAGGATAGATATGATGTACGGCAAATGCTTCTATCGATGCGTTGTGACTTGGTTTTATGACAGCGCAAGGACGCGTGCGAGTCGCAAGTTGGGTCTGTGGAGCTTCCAAAAATCGAAGACCAAAACAGGGAGGTCGGAGATTCAACATCCCGACTTCCGTGACTAAGGCAAGTACCTTGATCCAATAGTAGATAAGCACAGTCTCATTGGATTCATACACATACTACACACACTGTATTGCTCCAAGACCAGGAACACAGTAGGTCATATTCATGCGTCAGTTATTATGACTTCCATAGGTGATAAATATGACACTGATACAAAGGCGCTGCCTATAGGTATATGATAAAGAACACACATAAGGAAAACAGACTCTATCTCCGGTTGCGCTACTCACAAGACCTGCTAGAGCAAGAACATTACCCCTATACAAGGGAACACCCAGCTTCTCTTAACCGGTAACTAACATCGTTTCCGAGAACGCATCTATCACTTTTCATCTTCAGTCATATCAGCATCTGGCACTTCTTCGACCCTCTCGAGAATCCACTCCCGCGCCTCTTTGGCGTGATGCGCCATCATCTTGTTCAGACCAAACATTGGACTACGAACAACGGTCCCGAAGCGTCGCTTGTTAACTTTTCGAGTCAGATCAGGATCAGCCCAGCATGCATGATCGCCTGCGATGTAGACTCGTGAGTTCTCTTTATACCACGATGATAGATCTGAATCAAATTCTGACTTGACTGGTCTGAGCGTTCCATTGGCAAAGTTTACCACCCCAGAGATTCTCGACTTGCAATCTGTTTCGTTTCAGAAAACATTTGAGATAGAGACTCATACCAGCGAGTCGACTTACCTCGATTTATGAGAAGAACTTTGACTCCAAGATATGCATTGCCAACGCCCATGACGAAAATGTGATCGGCATCATAAAGCTGCAAGTAATTGTCCCACAGGTAACACACCAACGTCTGAATTTGTTCCGAGAGAGCCTTCTCTTTGAAACCAGGTACATAAGAGTCGGTTTCCTATACCAACGGTTAGAGATTAACCACTACTAATGAATGTAATCACAGACCTCGTCGTGGGTGACATAGGCTGGGATATTAACGTCCATGACACCGAACTTTTGATCAACAGCCCAGTCAATGTAGTCTGTTACACCATCAACCTATTCCGATCAGTTCTTGCATCACGTATTATGAATAACATCTACTCACTACCCAGGCATTGTGAGGGTCAACAGATCTGTCTATAACATCTGGCTGAGCGAGAAGCTCGGGACTAAAGGATGATGTCAGTAGCCAAGACCTGAGTTATAGCACTCTCCTCCTCATGCAATTGACTTACGGATCGTGAATTATTATGAGAACCTTCTTTTCCTTGTGGAGGCCTGGTGTCACTAGGACCTGGTTCTCGTATGACTTGTAAAGATGTTCGCGCTGGATGTAGAGAGGTATCATGTTGTGCTTTGCTTGCAGAACCTGTCTCTGGGCGTTTCTGATCACGTCATGTAGACGGCTGGATATCGTTGGCTGGATGTCGGTAGGAATGCGAACGATGCCTGCCCTCATACACTCCCAATATGGGGCCTGATGAGCTTGAACCTTGGCAAGCATGCGTGCGGCCTCCTTATTAATCTTAGGAATTTCCATCTTTGGTGGTGGTTCACCCATAAGTGTCTTCGCAACGGCCACTGCAGACACTGATATAGCCTTAAGATTGTATCCTCCCTCTAGACACACTGCAACCTTTCCGTCAGCCAAGGACATCAGCATGTGTGTCATATGAGCGTAGCAGCTGGGAGAAACGAAGCAGCCCCCTAGCTCATCGCCATCAGCAGCATCAAACCCCGCAGAGATAACCACGAGGTCCGGATTGAACTCTTTGGCGATCGGCATCACGATCTTCTGGAATGCCGCCATGTATTCTCCGTCGCCCATGCCTTGGTCGTGCCAGCCGATATTGATGTTTTTACCAAGGCCAGCATCTGTTCCGCATTTGTCGATTCCACCATCCGGTGTCATATCATTGGGAGGTTTACCGGGATAGAAGAGACCATTCTGGTAGACGTGGAGAGAGATATATAAGACGTTTGGGTCTTGATAGAAAATATTTTGGACACCGTTACCGTGGTGCACATCCCAATCCAGGATGAGAACTTTTCGGCAAATGTCTGGATAATCCTGTTGGCAGACTTTTACTGCTACTGGAACGTTGTTGAAGAAACAGAAACCCATTGGCGCATCAAACTCTGCATGATGACCTGGTGGCCTGATCACGGCGAATGCATTCTTGACTTGACCAGTCACGACGTTCTTGCAGGTTTCGATGGCTCCCCCGGCTGAAAGTAGGGCGGCCTGATAAGACATACTACCAACATAGAGAGATTCCCGCCCTTGGTCGTATTGCCTAGTCAGTTCTCGAAGCTCGGCTGAACTTATCTTGTCAAGGTTTTCTACCCAGCTAAAGTGATCAGGATGATGGGCGAGGCAAATCTCCTCTCGGGTGGCAGCACGAGCAGGTATACGCCACATATAACGTGTGGGACATTCCCGCATAATTCTTGGCAACTCGGCCTCGGGACCTGTATAGACGAGGCCAACCTTCTTGAACGCCTTGAATATCTCGTGGATGCGGCGGGGATCTTCAGGATGATGTGCGTTGGGTGAAAAGTCCGCATTCATATGCAACTTCATCCGGTCATCATAACAACAGCCTGTTGGCAGCAAACCTCTACGGCGCATCTGGTCGAAGGTTATATCTTGAGGTGGTGGATCTTCATCGTCCTCGCATGGATCCTCGGATGCCGTATCATCGTCGTCAATACTGGTGTTTCTAGTACGGTTGAACCCATTAGGCGCTTCTGCATCCTTCATCGGAAGATCAACAGCATCTGTGATACTTGTCTCCATGGCAGGCAATCTCCAATATCCTCACTGAAGGTCTGACGACCCCAGGAGTTGCGAATATGCTTGAGAGGGCCAAAGCTGGGGATTGCTGAATTAAATAAACACTAGCAGATAGATCTATACACAAGTTAGAAAGTTTATGGCCGAATTTACAAGCAACTGTTGGCCGTCCTTGTCTGGGGAAACAAAGGATGTGCTCGAGGACAAAGGTGAGTTGCGTGTTAGCGAGGTGAATTACATGAGCCAAAATGATATACAATTGGCCATTGTTTTCACAAGCGCACAAGATCCTTAGTTTACTTGGCACTCAGGTACATGAAAGGTCATTCTGCCTAGGCCTGCGGAGCTGGGTGCATCAACGCACTTGAAAGGATATGAAAGATGATGATGCCAACACGAACAAAACACTTCACTTACCCCTGCTAAGTATGGCGCGATCGCAACAGCGAGGAGAGGTTATAAAGACGTGAGAGCATGTACTAGCCTCTTATAAGGAGGTTATAGAGGACTATGATCTGAGTAAGCCTAATGCTGAGTGGTGGGTTGAGATGCGCGATCGTGTTCAATCGCGGTGGTTGATATTAGCTCTGAGATTAGATGTATGAGATGGAGTGGAAGGAGAAGTGAGGCTCAGTTGTGGAGGCTGATTTTGGCGAGCGGACTCCCCTATGGTTTCAGGCGTTACTGGCCGCTGAGTGACCCGCGGCCGACCTCCATCGATAAGGCACCTAACTTTCTAAGTTACCTACCTAGGTACCTACCTACTAAGGTAGCGTGGGCTACTGTTTGGCCGCAAACAGTTGAAATTTCCTTCTTTAATCCATACGTAGGGCCAAAAGAGCACTGTTCCTTATGTATTTTCTGATCATGGATCGTTGGTTTGGACTGCGACTACCAAGCATCCCAGATCCTACAAATAGTGCCCAACAACGACAGTACTTCACAGTCGAAGGTACTGAGTTAATGCACTGGTGAGAACGTAGCATTTAACATTAGGCGATTCAGGAGACGTTATAGTCATGTACTCAAGCAGGGAATCCATTTTTAGTAGATGAGAAGCCTCGGACTTAATTTCGACCACATCTGATGATCCACGGGCAGTAAGTACCCCAGCAAATACTGCCACAATCCATAAACTTCATGATTGACCGGAAGAACGAGAGCATGTCTACTGACGGCACGGCACTCTGGCCTAAGCGAACGACACCATATACCTACCCTCCATCCTTGTCTGTCGCTGGACATCCTCCAGACTAGATCCATCATCCCCACGAGGCGAATAGTGAGATGAAGACCGAAGCATCCGAGCTCCCCCGGGCAATGTCCCGTCCAGACTAGCATCACTTCCAAACTTGACGCGTTCAGCGTCGCGCTCATCATCCCAGTCAATCACACCTCCTTGGCCATCCAGAGGCAAAGTAGGCATGTTCAAGGACCACTGTCGCTCATCCAAGACGCATTGTGTTGACACCGAGATAGATTCTTGGTCGAAAGTGAGGCTTGGTTGAAGAGACCGAGCTTCCGTAATAAGGCGTCTTCTAGGGTAGCTATAGATGTTCTCAAATAGATGCATGAGATCTCTAGGGCCAAGTTTGCAGTAAGTCTTTACAATACGGCCCCAACGGCTCTGATCCCGCCAACCTCTTGCTAAGGAGTTAGGTCGGTCGACAACATCATGAAGATATGAATTGCAGCCCTCCTAATGGTATGTCAGTAACGAACCCAAAAGTCCAAGTGCAAACTTACGTATTCGTCTTGACTAGGGTCAAGCCGCGGGCAGAGATAGTGTAGGACGACATCCTTCATGGTTTCAACCAGGTCCATCAGCTCTACCAGCTCGCCTGTTGAGTATAATCGAAGTTGACTTAGTCTAACGTCATCCACACCAGGCTCTGGAAGGCCAACACGAGGTCGGGGGAAATCTCCGTGAAAGTAGAAACCATAGAGCCACCATCGATACATGGCTCTGCGGAACCTCTCAGCCTCGTGCTCGCGAAGCAGACGACAATTTTCAGGCTCATGAAACCATCTCATCTGAGGGAACCTGGCTTGCCATCTCAGTATAAGGGAACAATAGCTGAGAAGTGGCTTCAGATCGTTGACAGTCAGGACAACGGTCTTCAGTGATCGAGCGCGAGATATGATGGGTTTGCCGGGTTTGTTCAGTGTGATGAATCCTTCAACGGCGTCCGCTGGCACAGCTGGCTGATGCTCTGAACGTGGAGCTAACACCATTCCTGTGTCTCCAAGGAATCGTTTAAACACGACTCTGCGTGGTGCATACAGTCCATCGCCAGAATCGAGATCCTCAACTGAAGCCGTATAAACCTGAAGAAGCTCATCAAACGGACTGAACTCCCTGACAAGGACAGGAAGCAAGATCGACGCCTTTCTCTTGTCGAAGAGTTCATGTAGCGTCCCATGAGTGGCGCAAAGGTTGAAAACACCATCCAGGTCTAGTTGTTGATAGATGTCCAAAAGGATCTCAGTTGGGAGCCCAGTAAGGGAATGGTTTTTGGGCATCTTCTGTGCCATGTTTACAGACGTCAACATGATTGGACGTCTTATATGAAAGGTTTAGGGATAGTTGGCAAATATATTCGGTCGAATTGTAAAGATTGGGTTTTGGAGTCGACAAAATATTTGCAGGTAAAGACGACAGCAATGGTCCTCGCCTGTGCACCACATACGCAATTATACAATCCCACTACAGAACAAGAGTCGCTGATTTGACAGGTACTATGAGGAAGTCAGGCATAGAACTATGCCTACCTTAGAAAGGAGAAGAAAAGAACGGACCTGATAGACTTTGCATTTTGTTTACTTGCAATGGTATTTTGATACACGTTGACGAGAAGCCAAGATTCAAGGATTTCAAGTCGCTGTATCCTCGAATTGTACTTACCTTCACCGGGAGAGAGTTGATATGAGAAAAGTGTTGTTATAAGAGCAGCCTGGTCCTCGTCGCTTCAAGGTATCCCACTGTTGAGTAAGGTAAAGCATCAATGATTACGGGGCTTATTGTTCAGCCACCCCGGCGCTGGGGCTCGAGACGGAAGTAGAGATGCACACAGGCATCGGAGTTTGGGTAACTGGGATTCTCATGGCTGTATTCAAGTGCAATGCTGGTCTGCAATACGCACTGACTGAATATACCGTGGGGATGAGGATGAAGAAGGAAAAGGGGACGACTGATCAAGTTATGACAAGGTCGCGACTTAGGTTACGAACTGATAACAATCTGCCGAGTTTCAACCGGGCGGGCTAAAATGATGATGCGATACCTAAGGTACCTACCTACCTACATACCTACCTAGTACCTTACTTAGGTAAGGTTAGGTAGCCTTCAGGACATGACAATCCTGAACTGAAACTTAGTACTGCCAATTACTTTTGATTACTTTACAACCAGGGAAGCGACTGGGGGTACAGTAGGTAGGACGAAAAAAACGAACGGTGTCGTTAGCGGTAACTAAAGCATAGGTTTTCTCTTTTGGCAAATAAAAAAGCAGTATGACCTAAAACTCCAACACCCCGTCCGGTGTTCAGATTCAATGGATCAAGCCACTAAGGGCTTGCTTATATCGGCAAACAAGGTATCAAAAGGTTTAGGCGAACAACATCTTGGTATCCAGCTCATCCTTGGCCGGTCGCTGGCCGCCAACAGATCGCAATCCGAGGTCGCCCTTCCTGGCCCGTCTCTCCACCTCTTTCTCTGCGCGGGCGTTGTGTCGCGAGGCCTTTGTCCTTCGAATATCGGCTCGGACCTGGTTTGGTGACACAAACTCCTTGTTTTCATAGATAATAGGTCCACCAAAAGAGCCCTCCTGGATCACGATCGGTGTCAAGACGAATCGGGGACCGATCTCGACAAGGTTGATATCGGTATCAGGCTTGCCAGATCGAGACTTGGTTGTCTCTTCCTCTTCCTCACCATCCTTGGCTGTCGCCTCAACCTCGTTGATTTGATAGTTGCGAACCCAGATCTTCCCATCGACGAAGCTAAATCCCATAACGTGGTCGATAAAAGGCTTGGATTTTCTTGCGCCCTGGGGAACACCAAAGGTGTGGAGGAAGAGCTCCTTGATCACTCGGAGGTGAGGCTGCTTATCGAAAGCGCCGTCGAAGGAAAGAACGGGCCGCGACCCTTTGAGACAGTTGCCGGTGAAGTGAAGTTCCTCCATGGTGTGCACTGTTCTGTGTTAGCCTGGGTAAAATCATCGTCTGGTGTCAACTCTTACAGTTCTGGAGGTGGAACTTGATGGTAGGCCCGTTAGGGACTTTGCTAAGCCAAACATACAGATCCTTGCCCTTCCTTGCCTCGAAGAAGAGCACGTTGTTGCAGTTGTAGAGCTCGGCCAGCTCGTTCAGTTCGTACAGCTTTGTCTTGGAGTCGAATTTTGCATCTTTTCGGCTGTGGGGAAGCATTGCCGCAATGTCGTTCAAAAGATGGCGGTGTCTTGAGAAGAGTCATAATGTTAGTGGAATGCGCCCAAATCCAAGTCGTGGAATTTGCCTACCGGTAAGTGACGCCTCTAGAAGAGAGGATGAGAACCCTCTGCTTGTTCTTCTTAATGCCATTGCTAGGCGGCTCGACCTTTGTAGTGCTGGACTTGGAGATAGACTTGTAGACAGCAGCCATTTTGATTGAATCCCGCCGTTGCGATTTGGATCGGTAATCGAAAAAAGCTGGTTAACTTGGTGATGATTTCACTGTAACAAGGCTTTGCGACGCGGCGGACAATTTCCCAAAA
Organism: Fusarium sp. NRRL 52700; assembly: GCA_013396095.1. NCBI lineage: Eukaryota > Fungi > Ascomycota > Sordariomycetes > Hypocreales > Nectriaceae > Fusarium > Fusarium sp. NRRL 52700. The sequence continues at coordinate 31,375 of JAAQRM010000170.1, read as the reverse complement.
AAAAAAAAAAAATTAGTTGGCTGAGCCTCGATAAGACTTGAAAGGTCGCGCGATAAGAGGGTGGGGGTGCTGGAGGTATGGAGGTGGGGCCGCGACACCGCTCTAGCAGTCGAGACAAGTCGTGCCAGGGGGGCCAAGGAGGGTCCTCTAAAGTTCAGGGGACATGCAGTAGCACATGTTTTCTGAAGCAGAAAGGTAGAGCCACTCAGAAAGCTTGAATATAAACCTTAGGAATGCATTGCGTGAGATGAGGATAAGTAGTTGATCTGGCCATGCCTAGAAGTAGATGGATAGCCCTCCCATTTCTTCACCAGGGTCAGGTATGTGTCTATCTATTGGTACCTGAACAAGGGCTATATCCAATGTGATGAGTTGGATGAGAACTGCCCCGCTACCTGAAGACCCTGAGAATGAGCTGTGCACTAGCTACTACCTAGCAAAAGAGCTCGATCCCAATTCACCCACAGGGCGGCCAGTACGTATGTACCTGTTTGCGTTCGGTCGGATCTGATCAGTATGACGTGGAGGCGTACACAGATTGTGGCGTTTGGCTGGAATGCGGTACAAGCGAGGTGGTGTAGAAAGGATAGAGGCAGAGGGCGAACATTATAAAGAATTCATTCAGCTACGTTAAGATGACCGTGTCGCAGCGATCGTTGGACGCATCAACCCCAAGACAACCATCATGACAAAAAAATAAGAACAAAGGAAAGCTGAAGTAACCGCGCCTTCTGATATCAAAAAAAGACGTATCACGATTCCTCGCCTCCTCCACTCTCCTTTAGCGAGGAGCATTTTCGGGGACAAACGAGACGCCAGGTATCCCAAACCCGCAAAGGCCCTATATCCGTCTGCAAACGACTCTGCGAGGAATTTAACAGCACTTTCCGCCCTTGGCAGCATCGTCGTCGGCAGGCTTGCTCAGGGAGATATTAGTGCCTGCGCCTATGGTGGCCTGGGCGCTGTCACCGCTGTCAAGGGCCTTGCTTGAAACAATGCGGTAAATTTCTGTCCATGTTGTCAGTTCAAGCCAGATAGATTCAAGAAATTGGGTGAAAAACGAACCAGTCAGAATGTTCTGGAACGCAAGTTCGACGTTGCTGGCATCGAGGGCAGACGTCTCGATAAAGGACAGGTGGTTCTCGCCTGCAAAGTGTCAATAAGAGGGACCCTCCTGTGTCAAGTTCGGTAGGATTTTCGTACTAGCAAAAGACTTGGCCTCCTCGGTGGGAACAGCCCTCAGGTGTCGCAAATCGCTCTTGTTTCCAACCAGCATAATGACAATGTTGGCGTCGGCATGGTCCCGCAACTCCTTGAGCCATCGTGTGACATTCTCGTAGGTCTGGTGCTTGCTGATGTCGTAAACGAGAAGAGCGCCGACAGCGCCTCGGTAGTAGGCGGAAGTGATGGCGCGGTATCGCTCTTGGCCAGCGGTATCCCAAATTTGGGCCTTGATTGTCTTTGAGTCGACCTGGATAGATCTGGTGGCGAATTCGACACCGATGGTCGACTTTGAGTCTAGGTTGAACTCATTGCGGGTGAATCGACTAAGAAGGTTGGATTTTCCGACTCCAGAGTCTCCGATCAGGACGACTGCAGGTTCACAATGTCAGTAAGGGGCGATCGCAAACGTCGGACCAGGCGTGGCCCTTGAGAGATGGTAATGACGGCACCTTTGAAGAGGAACTGCAAAGGGGGCCCACAGGTCAGCAACTGGCGGGACATGAAAGACTAAGGAGGGTAGGGAGGGGGACAAGACGTACATCATATTCGTCGTTGGCCATGACTACGATGGTGTTGCTTCAAGTATACTACTGAGAGGAGCCAAGTTGGTGTAGCGAAGGTGAGTGTGAGGTTGAAGGCGAGTGCGCTGGCGCTGCGAGAAAGACAAGTCGACGTCGTTGAGGTGTGGATTGTGGAGAGGGAGAGAATGCGCGGCTCTGGCGATAGGCGGTTGTTTGTACCTCGACGTCCAGTCCCCGTGCCGAGGGATAAAGGCTGGGCTGCCTGGGCTAAATTCTAACTGGAGCTGCCCAGGCTACTAAGGTTAGTACCTTACTGTATGTTTTCAGGTAGGGGGGGAGGGGAGCCAGGAGCCTAAGGTACGTAGTATTAAACGCCTCTTTGTTAGTGGAGGTAGCCACTAGCGGTCGCACAAAGACAGGCCAGGTAGGTAAGTAGTGAAAGTAAGGTACCTAGGTACCTACTTAGGTAGCCTGTGCTGTTCGCATCACTGCTAGGTTCCAGTATAAAAATCAAGGGAATGCAACCTGTCCCCAAAAATGGCTGTTCTTGAGTCGATTGTTGGTCAGAGGCTCAGGGCTACCACATGTGCCCTTAGTGTGTAATTTGCCAACCTAGAATTGATGGGGATGGGATAGGCAACGACAAAGAAAGCTTCCAGTCGTAGATGTAATTGCCAGCTACCGAATCCGGACACATTCTATGTGATAGGCCAGGACTAGTAACTGCATAAGGTATTTTAAGAGGATGGCTGTATTATCTATATCTCTTCATAGTACACATCCGTACGGAGTACCGCTGGGTTTTCACGCTGCCTGGGATAGGACTAACCGCATCAATATCGCTCGCTCCCATTGCAACGTACAAGTTGATCGCTGACCGCTTTCAGATACGCAGTACCTTTTTGTTTCAAACCCGATACTCCTTACAAACCTGGTCGCATATTATGGGGTTGTAGTTTTAATGCATATTCTTGTAACCAGGCACTTTCCCTCTGTCTTATGTTAGTACGGTGTAATCACCGTTGAGTTAAGCATGTCATCAGAACACTTCATAACCATTATGATATAAATGAGGAGCCAAGGCATCTCTGGATATTGGCCGCTCTCCTTGATTCCAAGATCATGGAGTGATAGGTACCGGGAATGATGTCCATCTGGCTGCCGCTTGCAATACGAGTGATGTAGTTTATTATGGGCGGAGTTCATGAAGAAGATCTTGACAATTGTGACAATATAAAACCCTATTGCTTGGCAATGAATATATCTAGAGCTTGGTCAATATGCCGAATTGATGCCTCAAACAAGATTCGAGTCGTCACTAGACGTTTAAAGCCAAACAAACAGGTGGATAGCCTCGATTAAGTCGAGGTCTAGGTTAGGCTTTCTAGACAGGCAAGGAAGAGAGTAAATGGAAGGACGGGAAATACCAAGGATTTAGAGCTGACACATCCATCGATGATGATACGAACCTCTGATAAGGCGCTTTCCCGGGCATGCAGATAATTTGATCTCACAGGTTGCAAGTGAGGATTTATCTAGATTTTGTAGCCTCACCTGAGATGCTTTAGATAATGTACCTAGGTACTATCTAATAAAGGAGAAACAAAGATGCCGATAAACCAAGGTCACTCACGTGATCTCGTGACCTGGCTAACACTTTCCAAGCAGGCCAAGCCCGTCCCACACACGGCCAGTCTGATTGAAGCTCTAACTTAGCTTGCCTTTAAATATTAGAGAACGGAGAAAAGAAGAGATCAAGATCGGCCCGTCATCTCACTTCATTCCTATAATTTCTCCTTCACTTCACCGCAGCCAGATTTTGTCATCCAAATTTGGGAGTTTGTTCATCGCGCCACGCTGTCAATAAAAAGCAAACTCACTTTCAAGTCAACTCTATTCAATACGAAACATACTCATCCGTATACCTCAGTGAGTTTGAGTTCCCCACCTTGTTCATGGCAAAACCACGACTGACTTCATGTCATTTTTTTCTTGAGAGTGGGAACGTACTATCCACGGCTCTTGGGTTGAACCTTATGATACATATGAAGAGCACACGCCAAAAGACGCCAAAATGGATGACTCCGATAGTGAATCAATAGTTTCCACCATTGTGAGCGAGCACGACTCCGACGAGGAATGGAGTGTAAACCAAATCTTGGCCGAATGGCCTATCGATGGCCTTCCACGATATCTAATCGAATGGGAGAACTTTGACTTGTGCGAGGCAACCTGGGAGCCTGTCGAAAACCTGAGCAATGCCCTCCTGGAAGGTTGGGAGCAAACAAAATCGCGGGATGATTTTGACATGTTCAAGAACATTCGAGATTGGAAGAATGCTGTCAGATCCAAATATGCTGCCAAGCTCGACCGCCACCAAGAAAGGAATCGGCATAGAAGGCTGAGAGGCGAAGAGGAAACCTCGTTCATAGAGATGGAAGATCATCTGAAATGGGCTGATAGATTTCCGGACAATGAAGAGCCCAGTGGTTCTGTCGTCTCTAGTCCGTCTGTAGCCACAGACATTGATATGGATGTTGAGGTCGGACAACTATCACAGCATTCTCTCGACAAAACACAAAGAGCTTCCGTGAGCTTAAGTGAGGATAGTTCGCTAAAAAGTAGTCGTCCAAACAGCATAGCATCTGTCCATCATCCTTCACGACCACCAATGGACTCAGCTGCGACTACAACTACAGCCTCATCTACATCCTCAACTAGCCAGAAGCCACCAATGCCACAACAACCAAGCAAAGTGCTTGCTAATGATAAGAGACAGCCACAAAAGCCAGTAGCTTCAAGCAATCTCTTGTCGTCGAAGTTTGGCGTTCGTGGACCGATAAAGCGGACCGATAGTCACCTACGCAAGGGGCTACCGACAAAGGCTCGCAAGACCCGGCCTGCGCAAGCTTTCACAGGCAATGTATTTTCAGGGGGCACGGTGAGAAAGCAGCGAACGACTCTCGCCGAAGCTGCTAAAGATTCCACAAAACAGTCAAAACTCTTGAAGCCAAGGTATGTGAATCTTATACAAAAAGCAGGCCGCGACAGAGAAAGCGCTGCACCTGCAAGACTGCCAACAGACCTCATCTCTCTGAATCCAGCAGAGCGATCTACCAACTGTCCGACTGCCTTACCGCTGCGTCCCGAAATTCCGAACGAAACAGTCAAATCCCTCCGACAAAACAAGAACTCTACTGAAACTATCTGCGAGGCCCCAAAGTCAAAGCCCAAGAAGTCAATTAGTTGGGGCACCGTTGAAGAGGCGACGATACCCGCCCGTGGAGAGAGAGAGGAAAGTCTCTTCTTACGCGAGGATTCTCTCATTCGAGCGACAACCCCAATTAAAATAGAAGATGACTCTCGTGAAGCCGAGAAAAACACTGGGCCACAATCCGAGTCGACCTTCCAGACGAAGGCTTCAGACAACCAAGAATGTTGGGCTGGGAGAGCCCCTGTTATGAACGATGAATCGAGCTCCTCTAACAAGTCCATCACCACGGAGATACAGTTTGGCCCAGGAAGTCGGGAAACATTCTTGGTTATTTTCGAAAGAGACGAGGATCAGAATGGGCAGCCTTGGTCGGGTATCTTTGAACAGCACCCCATCCTAATCTTTACGCACTCTTGTATGACGCGGGACTTCGAGTCTCAAGAGACTGCCCTGGCTGCTGCTAAGCCGGGCACGGGCTCAGTGAGAAGCATTGGCGACTCAGATAGCTTGGCTACAGTTGCGAATTGGCTCTTTGTAAGGTCTGTTGGAGTCCTCCTATATCACCAAGAACTGTGCATCTTCCTAGATGCATCGCTTGAAGAGTCTGTGTTACTGCGTTATCACTTGTTTCGGTCTTCTCCTCACCTGACAACGCGCTCCCTTGCGCCGATTGTGCTTCCAGAGGGCGTTGGCGTTGGTGACGTCCTGCCACAAATGATACCGACAGTTTTCAACCGGCTTTTGGGATTCCAGTACGAGCAATTGCTACCAGAAAAGGCCCTCATGGATTATAGTAACCACAACTTCTTCCTGGCATTTCCAACGAATGCTGTGGAAGAAGCTCACTTTCTGAGCGGATGGCTGCGAAGCTGCAACCCTCAGTGTAGATTGCTTTCTAGCCTCACCACTGGACACTGGGCTAGCTTCAGGAAGCTAGAGCAGGGCGTGGTCATCGTGCATGAAGAAGCAATATGGGCTACGCGACTGTTTCCTTCAGTCTGGACTGTCCTTCACAACGTGCCAAACTTCAATTTCCGCCTCTTTTCCATATCTCTGCAGCCTTCGCCCTTTTATCCCTCTCTTGACCAACCATCCCGGATCGGGGATGTCACTCTGCAAACTATCTGCGGACAGAAGAAAGCTGTATTAGTTACTCCCAGTTTTGTTATCTCACAGCCCCAGCAGGCCTGGGCTTTCTTCAAGTGGGCTTACAAATATTGGTTGCAACATCGCGGCGCTTTTACGCTCATCGTATGTGCCGACTTTGAGAACTGGGTTCACGAGGTAGCTGTTGTGGTCAAGGAAGACTGGGAGACGCGTCTAGAAAGTACTCGAGTACGCGAAAAGGACAAATCGACAGCCGAGAAAGAAATCGATGCTCTTTTTAAGTGTTCACAATATGTCAGAGAGCTAGCAGGACCTTCAGACGATGACCAATCGGTTGTAGTGTTCGCCCCTGATTCGATTGATGGCAACGATGAGCAGAGTCTTGTCAATTGGTTTGGGTGGTGGTCTATTCTAAATTTAGACCGGTATCGGCATTTCACCGTAATTGGATCAAGCCCTAATGCTGGCATCCAGCGACTCACTCACCGGATTCGGATCCCCCAATATACTCCCTCAACTTTGGGTAACCCAGACAATGTTTGGGGAAAAGTTAACCCTGCCGCCTCCTCCCTTGTCGCGCAGAATCAGTCAGCTGCGGAGAGAGCACCTCGGAGAAAACTACAACTCATCCCCTATGATGACGCCGCATCCTTAAAACACTTCCTAGGACAACTGGAAAATGATATTCGGGACAGGGACTGGGGCCCCCAGACAGTCTTCAATTGCCCCGTCACTTACTGGGATATGGATATGGCACATAATGTTCCCGAGTTCGAAACATACGATAGATGCCTTGGCTATTTCAACGGAAGAATTCATGGCTTCAACTATATCAACACTGGTGTGGCCTTCTGCTACACGATTGAGGGATCCTGGAAGGACAGCGACAATCGAGAAACCACTAGCAAAAGTCGACGGCCGTGGATTGCTGTATACAGACCTGTTGAGGTATACAAGAAGCCTTGGCGTGCAATGGAGTTGATAATATGGGATCCTATCATGAAAATGCTGGACAATGATCCATATGTTTACGATGGGCAACTTATTGAAGCACAACGCGAAATGATACGGCTTGCTGAAGGGACTCGCCATAAATTGCCGCTAAGGAGAGTATGGATTAGGGGACCAGATGTGATTCCACAGGGGCTGACTGACCCTGTCGATATCACTATCCACCAGCTTCAGCATCTTATGAAGAATCTGAGGGAATCTATTCCAGCCGGAATGCTAGGAATGACGTCTCAGGGATGGAGGGAAGTCAAGCCAGGAAACGCGCCCATCAGATCACGGCCACCCTCTCCAGAGGCAATGGACGTTGATGAACCTACGGGGACAGATGATGCGGCAGATGAGGACCTGAAGATTGTCTTCCATGCTCCCCGTGGGAAGAATATGGATCGGCCGACTAAATGCAAAAACCGGCTCTTTACGCATTGCGCAAATAAAAGGAGTGAGGGATACCGCGGAACGACGATGAATTTTACCTTCCGGCTTACTCTGGACTGGTACGATGAGCAGGTACAAGAAGGCCGTGGTTTCGAGCATATTAGGGTTATGCCGTGGCCAGCCTTTTTCTCGAAACACCTCATCGAAGTCCCTGAGCGACCCGATGTGGGTTCAGAGAAGAGAGGTAAGGAGGCAAGAAAATAGGGGATACGGCATGGAGGAGTTCATGTCTACGTGATACCATGACGGATGGATGTGTAGGGTATATTGGCATGATTAAATCTGACGATGGCGTACTGTTAGACTAAATGTACATTTATGAAAGCTTTTCCGAGAGCGACACGGATGCTGTGAATTGCCAATTTTTTTATAGCCTGGTTTCGGAAATAAATCATCTTGCTGAGGCAGGGAAGTTTCTCGTGCTCAGCAAGACTCCCTTCACACGCCGGATGTTATCCCGCACCTTGCGGATTTCGTCATCTGGTTCAGGCTTGCGTGAGCGGCCGTATAGGTCATAGCCAGTACTGTGATCGGGATACGCAGTATATGTCATTGTGTCGAGGTCATCCCGTAGCATATCAACAGCAGTTTTGATTTTATCCATGCCTTCGCTCTGGGAACGGTATTCATCCTTCAGGCCAGAAAGAGTCTTGTTCAAACTACCCAGTTGGTTGGTGTTATGTTTGGCAGCTGACTCATTATTCTTGGAGCCTGTCATAGCTGTCACAGAGCTTATGGGGAACGTGGTTTGAGTGCCCATGTCCCTGTGGAACATCTCCGTAGGGTCTTCAGCATCGCTCTCCTCCTCGACTGCGGCGATGGGTTTCTTAGGGGGGACCTCGGAGACGGTCTTTTCAAGCTTTGCGACGAGGGTATCGAGTTTTCGCGAGGTCAGATCGTGGTAATCTGTACGGGCTTCGGCCTGACTGTCAACCATAGGCCGAATGACGTAGCGACTTGTGCCATAGATGAGGGTGGAAAGGCCAGTGACTGCGTAAAGGGCGTTGAACAGACGTTCCTTTGTAACGAGAGGAGGAGGACGAGGTGCTTTTGCAAGGAATTCAGGGTATGTGACGACTGGGGGTCGGTTGACGGGCGGATGGGAAGCTGGTGTTGGAGGGAGAGTTTCGGTGGGAGTTGGAGCATATGAATTGGTTGTTTCTGGCACTGACGCCTTGGAATTGTCAGCATAGTACATGGGCGCAGGATGAGAAGTAGTAGAAACCTCTGTCTCTGTTGTGGATTCGTCTTGACCAAGAAGCGCGTGTATTTCGGCTTCGTCAATGCCTTTGGACTTCAAGAACTCGATCTTCGTCTCATGAGGCGCGTGTCGCACAGCGTCATTCTCGAGAAAGCGTCGCGCAACCTCAAGTCTTCCTTGAACGTCTGTGGCAATTTCCGGCTGTGATGTCTCCCCTGCTGTTACTTCTGCCGATGGCGCATCAACTTCTGATGTTGAGCTGCTCGCGGACGGTGTCGGGGCCGGTTCGGTGTTCTGTCTACCGATCTCACGGGATTGCGCCTTCTGCCAGGCTGGGATGGCGGGATTGGAATCTGAGTCGCTCATGTTTGATGGCGTCACGCGATTGGGCACAAGACTGGAAGATTAACAGAAACGTTGAATTAAGGTAAATGATGGAAGTGAAATGTTTGTGGTGTCCGAGGCGTAGGGACGGTTGACGAGGTAGGCACATGCCTAGCATGCCTCGGTAATCATGCCGATAACGGTGGAGTCTAGGTACATACCTACCTTACTTATGTAAGGTACCTATCTTACCTTACCTTTAGGTACTAAGGTATCTGTAGTACCACCTTATTTGGCCATTTCATGAGTCCGGGGCTTCTGGTGGGGAGGAAACAGTATCTGATTTTTGTTGATAGCTTATGTAAGCATGATATTGGAGCGCCGCCATCAATCCATGTTAATGTATTTGCTTGAAAATTTGATTCTCAAAGCTTACCTTATAATAGAGAGTCTAAGAGAACATACCTACCTATGTTAATATGTATTGATGCCGTTGAGCAAGCCGGAATGGCAGTATATGTAACTGTGGCCACTCCGTTTAATACTGGGGCCGTTACCAGAAATAAAACAGGACCGTGCTAAACGGTAGCACGACCAGAACGCGTATTCACCTAAGAGCATCAATTCCAGACAATATCTCAAGTAAACGATTGTCTGTACCATCAAAGACCTCGGTGAACGCCGAGACCTCTCAGTAATTGCAGATCCCATCTGAACTACCATTTCACGTTCTTTTCAAGACACCGGGATCGTGCCATCAAATTCTTACGCCAAAAAGATTCAGCGCCATCATCTCCTATCAGCCAATCTCATCGCGGCAGGCAATCCTACCGCCAGAAGCAGGACACAGCAACAGCGTGTAACAGCACCCGTCTCACGAGTCTCCCACTGCGTCGCCTGTAGGTCCCAACAAGTTAAGCTACTTGCGTGCTTGTGCCCTGGGAATAGCGATTGCGCTTGAGTCTCCAGCTCTTGGCTCAGCCAGACTCTGTTTGTGGTGAAGCGATTGGAAGCGGCTAACTAAAACCCAATTACCAACTGCTGGCCGTCTAAAGAGCAGGCAAGTGAAAGTTAATAGTCGACAAGCTAGTGTGGTGTAACCTTGCAAGACCAAGGCATTCAAAATCTGTAACAGGTGAGTTGTGAATTTTCTTTTCTTCTTGGCCTCCCGTCCCTTTGTTTGGTCGCAGCAAAACAACAACACCCATCAATTCTGCCCGTCTCTGTAACACTTTCCGTGTCTGCCACCCAATTCTCTCAATGCAACCGACGAGGATGAGATTCTCCTCTAAGCTGTTCTGTATTGGCCTCTGATATCGGCAGCTTGTCTGGGCCACCATATGATTAGGATATTCTTGGACTCGACTGGCCGATCCTCAGCCACGTGCAGGATCCCGCTTATAGGAATCCCTGATTCAGCAGTACTCACAGACGAGAGGTCACGTAGTTACCTAGGTACCTTTAGTCAGTCCTTGGTTGGTCGATTGGTTGATTGATCGGCTTGACTGGTTGCAGGATAAATTGCATTACTTGGCTGTTTATCTTCAGCCTCGCATCCTGCAAGCTTCAAGCTCAAGTCGTCTTTACACCAATGAAGCGTCACCGACACTGCCTACCTACACTACAAAAGTCCAGACTCCAGCCTATTCTGTCCTATCCTATCTCGCCAACGGTAGTCGCCACCAACATCCGAGCTGTACTTGCCCTCCCTGCCTTGGCCCTGTCTGTTCCTTCCAGCCAATCCCTTAACTTATTTGGTGGCTCCTGGCTCCTGCTCCTGCTGTCTCACTCCCGTCGTGCTTGCCCCAACGAATTGAGCTTATTTCAGCCTTGTCAACACCAAAACCTGCAATCTTTGTCTCCCAATCGCTTTCCTTTTCTGTCATCCAACTCATTTAACTTCACGTATTTAAGTTTTCGCGATCTTCCCTGGGACCCCAGTAGTCCTTGAACTCTATCTTGATACAAATACAACCCAGCCTTCACTCCGCATACCACTAATTATTTTCCACTTTCCTTATCTTGTTTCTACCACCACCCCAGGCCCCGCCAGTACGGGCATCTGTTATTATGAGTTCGCGTCCACGTCGCTCAGCGGCCACTAAGGCCAATGAAGTCATATCTGTTCATGCCAGATGGGCTGACTCTCCAGAAAGAAGCGAAAGAAGCATGTCGTCACGACGATCTGGTCGCGCCTCAGGCGTGTCCGTCTCCCGAGATGATGCCTCATCACCAGGTGGCGATCGGCATTTGAGTTTGACAGTCAAGCTTCCTTCCAACAAACTACGACAGGCTACACGCGGGGAGCGTGGCTTTGAAGGTGGAGAAATCGTGTCTGGAAAGCGAAATCGAGGAGCTAAGAAAAGTTATGTGGTTGACTCAAGCCCCGACGAAGATGAAGAAGAGGAAGAGGAGGCAGAGATTGAGGTGGAGGAAGATGATGACGATGAGATGGATGTTGATGCTGAGGGTGAGGAGGATGCTGAGGGAGACATCGATATGGATCTAGCTCCCCCAACCATCACTGTTTCCAAACCACCTCGGTCCAAGCCAGCACCTCGAGCATCGGCTGCCAAGGTCATTCGGGATGATGATGACGACGATGACGAGCTTAGTGACCCCGCTGATAGCGACGCTGGAGACGAGACTATGGGTTTCGGTGATGAGACCATGGCTGGCGATGGTGACGAGGATGCTGAAGGTGAGGAGATCGAGGTCGCAGGCCAAGAAGGAGACGAGGATGACGAAGACGAAGAAGAAGATGAGGAGGAGGAGGAAGAGGATGAGGAGGAAGAAGAAGGCGAAGGCGAAGGCGAAGGCGACCGAGGCGACGATGACGACGAAGATGATGATGAAGATGGCAACCCAGACGAGTCCATCGATCTCACCAAAATGACAAAGCGGCAACGAGCTCGATTTGAAGATGACAACGCGCACCAGTACATGAAGTTGTCAGATGGTGAGTCTAGTACTTGTACCTATACTTGCACTTGCAATACTGATCCATGTTGGCAGAGGTACAAGCGAAGAAGGTTTTTACAGCTGAGGAATTGTCCATGCGTCGACAGGAGATGGCCCGGCGACGCCGTAACTTGAGTGAAAAGCGAAATGAGGAAGTAAAGGTAACCTCAAATTGAATTAAGCAGAAGGTGTGACTGCTGCTGACCCCATATTACAGATGGAAACGATCAACAAACTCCTTAAAAAGCAGGCTCCCAAGATCAACCGCAAGGCTGCAGCTGCCGGCGCAGGCGGTTTAGAAGACTCGAACAAGCCTGATCCCGTCTTCGTTCGGTGGGTCAGCAACAAAACTGGAGTTCGAGTGGCAGTGACAGAAGAGATGCTTGACAGCCCGGCCGGTCAGGTTTTCAAGCCTGCATCTAAACTGGCACCGGGTAAGATGGCCCAGGAAGTTGCTTAAGGAGGCGTCATCGTGTTCTTATAAAGTTTTAACTCTTGGTAGTTGGATGCCCTTGGAGCACTAATGCACATCATAGTTCAGTTGGTTTATCTGAAAATCAAAACGTGAATTCCATGAATTCAAACAGAATCGTTGCCTGGTCTTTCATTAGTCTTGGCCGTACGGATATATATAAATAATATTATTTGGCTTTGGGCTGTTCATCCAACCCCACTAGCATTCCTGCAACCACTGTATGTAAATTGACCCAACGCGCAGTAGATATGTAAGCTCTTCTCGATGGGCGCCGATGTCGGTCATAGGTAGGTAGGGGGAAGCTGGCTCGTATGCAGATTGCTGGTGAATGCCGTCTCCAAGTCTGCCAGGCGTTGACATTGTACCGCAAAGCCGCAATGCAGAGTCCCGCAAACTCGTGGTGATTCGAATAAACGATTAGTTTCGTCGGTTATAGAAGATATCACGGTTTCGGGGCTCATGATACGGAGACATGTACTGCCTTTGCCGCGTTTGCAGTGTCGCCGTTGGATACAATGATACGCAGACAAGACTACAACAGGTAGCAACGATTTGGCATGCGAAGCCCTCAGCAACTCGGGCCCACATCCCAGAAGCTAGGACCATCTCGAACAGCTCTATTGAGCACAGGAACAATAGCTCGAATTGTTGCCGTTAGCCGACAATATCAAAGGGCGGCTGATAGCTGAGAGCAGTAAGTGCCGGCACAATGAGGAGCAACCCAACACTATTGAGCTGAGATACCTGCAAAGTATTTTATCTATTGACAAGACTAAGATGAATGATCTCCGAATATGAGGTGAAAGGAGTATATTTGGTCATAGTGTTTTGACATGGAGTGACACCTCGTAGTATAAAACCTCGCATGCCCAAAACTCAACAACACCAAAACCGTCAACCTCACGATGCTAAATCAACAGCAGCAGCACGACGCCTCAAAATCAAGAGAAGTACCACCCTCGACAAGTACCTATCTCAGAGGCCTAGAGAGAACCAAGCCAGGCCTGCAAGTGTTGACAGCTGCCGAGCTGGCCAAACGCCGTCATGTTTAGTCCTTGACAACCCTTGACGGCCGTTTGCACTGCCAACTCCACCACTCGTATTCAAACATGCAAGCACTTTAGTAGCGCCGAGGCTCGGACTCGAATATATAGAAAAGTTCTCACCTCCAACTTGCTCACCTCTTCTTCTTTCTCTCGTCACCATCATCAGATTTTGTGCACACAGCTTCAGCTTCGCAACATCTTCCAACAATCTGATATCAGCTCCATATCTACGCTCTTCACTCTTCACTCTTCACTTTCGTCTATCGAATCTTGTTTCTTCTCGTAAGGTACACAGGCTCGAGAGACTTTGAGCGTCGTGGAGATTCAAGTAGCTCTCTTTGCCGCAACTCCATCTTCTCTACTGTTTCCGAACAACTTGATTCATCGAGATATCCTCCTCGTCATACACAACTCTCAAGTCTTTTGTGCTTAGCTGTCTTGATTCTTTTTATCTCAGCTTCAGCTCTCAGCTACTTCACAATTATCGACTCTGCTCCAAGATCTCTCAAAGCATCTTTACAACCAGCAGCATTCTCGAGATATACTTCTCCATCTCGAAGTCGCAAGTTTTATAATATCTTCTCGCCAACCCAGCATGACCAATATGGCCCAGGGAAATACCCAGCAAAGAACTGCTCGCCAGGTAAGTTATCTTCTATCCGCATATGACACGTGCACTCGAAATGAGAAGAAAAACAACTGACGCTCTTCGCAACAGCAGAACCAGCCTTTCATGGAACTGAACGGAAACGCATTCCAGTTCCACAACATTCAGCAGCAGCAGCAGTCTCCTCACTTCATGGTAAGCTTACGCCCATTCAATTCTCCCTCAAGATTTTCGTATCTAACATTGCTTCGGCAGCAGAACCAGAACCAGACGATTGGTGGCTTCACTTCTCCTTCTGATTATACAAACAACAACACCGACTCTGGCGGGCCCATGGTGGTTGGGTCTCATCAATTCAACCGTCACTGGGCTCAGAACCCCTCTTCAACTCCCAACATGGCCTCGGGCAACCACAGCTTTGAGAGCCTCACTCAGTCTCAGATTCCCCTCACGTCCAGCAGCCAGAACCAGTTCCTTGGCAACCTGCAGAACTCGTTCATGGGCAGTTCTCAGATGCCTTTCATGGGCGACCTAAGCATGCAGCCTCCTTTTTTTCCTACTCCTCTCATGGGAAATGTTCAGATTCCCTTCATGAGCAATACCCAGGCTTCTGCCATGAGCGACTCTCAGGGTCAGGATTTCGTTCAGGATATGTTTGGTCTTCGCGCCACTGCGCCACCCTTCACTCCTGGTCAGAACAACCTAGTACCCCAGCAGAGTGCCGTCTCTATGGCCAGCTTGCAATCCAACATGACTCCTCAGATGCACGCGCACATGCAGCAGATGGAGATGCGCATCAATCGACAACAAGCCATCATCAACAGCATGATGATGCAACAGTCTGGGTCCCCTGCCCAGTCCAACCCCGAACACGGACCAGCTCTTCAGATGCAGCAAACCCCAACCACTCAGGTTCATAGCC
This sequence comes from Fusarium sp. NRRL 52700, assembly GCA_013396095.1. Taxonomy (NCBI): domain Eukaryota; kingdom Fungi; phylum Ascomycota; class Sordariomycetes; order Hypocreales; family Nectriaceae; genus Fusarium; species Fusarium sp. NRRL 52700. The sequence continues at coordinate 16,327 of JAAQRM010000170.1, read as the reverse complement.
CTCGTGCTCCTACTCCTGGAACACCTGTTGCCCAAAACCCTACTGCGCAATTCCTTTCTGTTCAGTCTCCTATCGCACAGACCTCTACAAACGAGCCTGTTGTAGTCCAGTCTTCTACTGCTGCGTCTACAACTACCGAGTCCTCCGGTGGTTCTCAGGGCGGCAACACCATGCAGAATGTTCCGGCTCCGAGTGCCAACCCGGACTCCATGACCGCGCAAGGTTCTCGTGTGAACCGGAGGGACAGCTCCTTGACTCAAATCTCGAGTGTGATGAACGCTGACCTCGCAACGAATCCTCGAGCACGTCTTCTACTCCAGGATGTCAGGCCTCATGCTCCCCCTTCTTCCCAACACAAACTCCAAGACTTCCTTGGTGATGATGCTCTCAAGTTCGTCATCCCAGACTTGTTCGGTGATAAGTCATCAACTTCTACAACTTCTCCTACCCAGGATTCTTCAGCAGAGGAGCCTTCTACCCCGGCGTCTTCAAATGGCTTTTCATCTTTCGAGGACTGGTCCAAGGAGCGTGTCTATGCTCCTGGTATCTTTGCTCCTCGGCGCTCTGATGGACCTGAGAAGATAAATCAAAAGGAAAAGAAGCTTCGCGAGGCAGAGGACAAGGGCCAGCAGGTCTTTCCTAGCAAACGCCGCGTCGTTCGTATCGACCCTGAAGACCCCCGACTGGTCCGCGATGAAAACGGCTTGCCTATTACGCCCCAAGGTGATGGCTACAACAGTAAGCTTTCATCCTCGCTTCGTTCTTCCTGCTCTTGCTATCGTCGTGTGTGTGAATCACCAATACTGACCAAGTTTGATAGTCTACTACCTCCCCGGACCCAAAGAAATAGACACTGCAGAGATCAATAGAATGCTCGCAGAGATTCGGGCGGAGAAAAAGATTGCCATGGATGAAGCTGTCAGGACTGGTGAGCCGATCCAAAACTCAAAATCTACAAAGAGGAACAGGAAATCCAAGACTAGAGTTCTCAAAACCCCATCCGAGAACATCGTCAACAAGAAGCGACGCAAGACTGCTAGCACAACAATAACTTCTACTCCCAAAGCAGCTGACGATGCTCAACTTGTCACTACTATCGCCGTTCAGCCTTCTCTCATCAATAGGCCTATCGTTCAAGCTTCCAACGAGCCATTCACTATCCAGAGTAACACTGCCTTACCTGCACGATTTGCTGGCGGCGATGACCCCAATCAGCAAGCTTGGATGACCACATCCCCTCCCCAAGTTAGCTTTGACAGTGACTTCACCCTGTCATTCACTGCTGGCAACACTCAACCACCTATCACTGGCGGTGACTTGACTCTCCAGCTCGTTCAAGAGGGTAGCCTTACTTCTCAAACCACCTACGAGCAACCCATGTCCAACCTCCGTGACAATGTCTTCACTTCCCAACGTTTCAACCCATCGCAAGATGGCGCCCTCCAGCCTGCTGAGGACTTTACCAACACCAACTATCACAGCTTTGAGATTGCGGCTGAATTCGATCCCATGCTTGTTGATACCAGAAATACTCTTGACGAGGACTTGTTTCTCGATACTGAGCCTTTTGATCAATTCTCCTCCACGCAATCTGGCTCTTCGAACGCCCTATCGACTCCGGTCTCTGATTCTGGCGCTGCCATGACCCTTGATCACTGTCTTACTCCTCTTTGCGAATTTCTTGCAGAGGATTCTGCGCCACATACTGTCGACCCTTCTCTGTCTGTTCCGTATCCGGACACTTCCAAGACTTATCAACCTGATTTGTCACTCGGAATTAAGGACACTTTGTCTGATTCATTTAACGAGACCCCCATGCCTTTCCAAGATGATGAACAAGGCACACAGTTGCGCAAAGTCTCCAACGAGCTCGATCGTCCTCCCCCCCCCGAGCAGTCTAACATTACAGCCCGTGTAGCTAATATCCCCAACCCACACAACCGAGACTTGAACGCTGAGCGCGCTACCGTCAATGAGCGGCTCCAAGCTGACGGTGAGTTAAATCACACTGATCGCACCATTCTTCTGCTAATTGCCGGAATAGACTCTTCTATCGACGTCGATGCCGTGAACAGACAGACCGCGGAAGTGGCCGAAGGCATGTCACCAGTTGGCATTCTGGCCCTTGAGCATGACGACGCGCAGGATGTCTTCACCAGTCTTGAAGACATTTCTGAAAACAATCTTCAGGATCCCAACGCTACGGCTGGCAACGACAACACTATGTTCCCTGTTACTGGCTGTTCAGACTTCAACTCTTCCAATGCTACTGGGCCTGGCTTAGACTGGCTTCGTGCCGCACCCAACGTGAGCCTTGCAGAAATGCCATACTCTCCCGTTGTAGCATCTCAAGAGACTCAAGATGCCTCTTTCCAGTTTCCACAGTGCCCCGATTTCCCCCCTCAAAACCCTAATGACACCCTGTCTAGTCATATGGACAATGTCTTCAACCCTGACTAGCAGTCCCAGGGCCAAGACAACACCACTAATGCAGCTTCCGAGGGAGTATTCCTGAACCCTGCTGTACTGAACCAGACAACCACCACTACTCTACCTAATTCCGCAGCCGCAGCAGCAGCAGCCAATACCACCAAGGCTGGTGACAACAAGCGCAAGGCGGGTGAGGATGCCAGTGCCGCGCCCAAGAAGAAGGCTTGCACCAAGAAGGCCCCTGTCCCGCAACTCGCGTTGCCCCAGTGCGAGGTTCGCTTTGGTCCTGGCGCGCAGCAGTAAAATGAGAGGAGAACGAGAAAGATGAGAGTGATGTTGCTTGCGGTGGACGTGAAGGATGAAGAATGAATAAATGATCAGCTAGGGGCAGAGCTCAATGATGTTGAAGGATGTTTGGTTCATGTTTTGGATGGTGGCTTTTCTTTTTTTAGACATAGAAAATTATGAAACACAAAACAAAAATGAGCATAAAACTAAAGAGCTCCTAGCTTTGAATCTTGACATCGTGATGTGTTACGATCTCTCTCACACTGAAGCCTTTTACAGCTTGGTAATGAGTGGCGGCGTGCTAGATACCTTCCTTACCTTATGGTGCTTTGATGAGCACTCTCGGCGAACCAATCTCTGCGAAGCAGAACATCTCTTAACTCTTGCATGTATTTCATTATTTTAATTTGCAGCGGATGCCGCTCAGCCCAGCGATCAATAGTGTTTGTGTTGCTGTTAGTGAAGGCTTTTAGACTCTTTGGAAACAGACTGATTGATACAATAGAAAGCAATTACAAAGATGTATTGTCAGAGCCGGGAACAGACATAGGTAGGCAGTGAATGGTAATTGGTTGGTCGACAGTTAGCAACCGCGATAGGCGACTATTTTTAAATGATAATGGCCTGACATTGCATTTACAGTACTTAACGGCGTCTACGTCACTTTAACTTAGCTTGCTTGACATGACATGTAGGTAACCGGGGTATGAAGTCAAAGGTTGAGTGAGAAACGGTGAGCGCAAGAATATCTACTATTATTCTCGAGTTTCTTGGTTTCTCGAGAAATAGCTTAGTGCCTTACCTAGGTAGGTACCTATCTGTATTCTCAGTAGTACCTAAGGTAATGTGATTGTTGATATATGACGTGTAAGGTCAGGTAGGCAGGTGACTACTGACTGTCATGATGTGTCCACGTGCATCAACAGTCCAGGGCATCGAGTGTCAAGTTGGGCGGCTGACTCTTACCAACCAATGAAAAGGATCAATTGACCGGCCTGATTGCCCCGTGGCTGGTGATTCCTTCATCCCCCGCTATTCCCATTCCCTGGGCTCCCTACTTTCCTAGGTCGAGTTCTAACCAGCTGTAAGCGAATATGCGGGCATCGATCGCGAAAGGGGGAGTTTGTCCAGAGTCACACGACGCCTGATCCACTAGTGGTCTCTTCTTCACATGTAAAAAAGCAAGACAGAAAACAGAAACAATACGAAAATGGCCAAAGGTGATGGATGGATGCATCGTTTACCCGTCGGAAACAAGCGCGAACCGAACCCCCTCCCGTTTATTTTAGGCACCTAGGTATCGAGTAAATTTCTCTATCCGTACGTACATACGCTCCCGTGTTAGGACAAGGATTATTAGATCCCACCTCTAGCCAAAGAGGACTCTTCCATCCAATTGCAACCCAAGCAAGTCAGTCCAGTGGGAAACTGGGCTGTCGCACAGGCTCACTCACAGGCTCTGGCGCTGAATTTAGGGGGCCGGGGAGCCCAGGGTCTAGGTCTAGGGTGACCAGGCGTGGAACCTTAGGTTTGCCGTAAAAATTTGTCGCACAAACCTCATTCAGTCACTGTCGCTGCACGCACACTCGACCAGAAGCTGCTGCTAACATCCATTATCGCCAACCACCATCATAGGTTCTTTTCCGGTGCACGTTACGTCCCTGCCTCGGAAATATCATAACCTGACATTTGACTTGTATGAGGTATTTCATGGCTGCTGCAACGAGAAGCACTTGACTAGACCAGACCACCTGCAAACTGGTCCAGAACGAAAACCAGAACCAGAACCGAAACGGATAGCAGAACCTTGAGGCCCCCAAAAGCCAGAAAACTCTGTCAATCGTTCCAGTTCTGGACTGGGACCCCTGTCCTGCAGAGCCCTTTGACACCTACGGAGTACAGAGATAGAGACAGAGACAGTGACTGAGGCTTGTCCTTTTTCTTCAGTCATGTCGCCTTGTCCGCTTAAAATGCCTGGCTCTGGCGCTGGTACTGGCGCTGGTAGTGAGCAAGCATCTTGCGGCGGCTCTGACCGTCATCAGTCGTCTACAACTGCAGCACCTACAGAATCATCGAATGTCGCTATCGGCAGTGGTAAGTTGATCACTTTCTTTCTTTCTTCCTTTCTTCCTTTCTTCCTTTCTTCCTTTCTTTGCCTCCCTCCCTCCCATACGTACCTATTCTCTCCTGGTCTACTCTGTTCTCTTGTATTCTCGGCCAACTCCGTCTGCTATTCTCGGCAGTCAGCACACAAACTCAAAACCTTACCCAAGCCTTACCCCATCTTTTGTCTCGTCTCGCTCGTTCGTCCGTCCGCCCATGCAAGGGTTACGGCTGCACGCACACGACCGATCACCGCTAGATTGAATTGCCCAGAGCCTGGAGATGCAGGGACTAGGACCTCCAAAGTATCCAAGCTTTTGATGCATCAGACAACCCAGTCCTTGATTTGATTTCGAAATCTGGGTTGTTAGATTCACATACTCGAGTTGTTCGGACAACTAAGGTACCTTACAAGTCTAATTCTTTTTTTCTCTTCTTCATTCTCCCTGTTTATCTCCGCCTCTTCACTTTACCTGTCTCACCTTAATTCCTGTCAATTCCTTTCCTGTCTTGCCTCGCCTCGCATTGCATTAGTTACACCTCAAAATCCACTCCACGCTACCACTGCGGCTCTAGTTTCTGGGGATCTGCTGCCGATCATGTCCTGGTGAGCCAAGCAAGTCTTTTGCCTCCCTCTCTCCTGTTACAGCTCTTCAATTGGGCCCAGCTTTGGCTTCGATCATAAAATGCAGCGCCTTGGCTCTTCAACTCCCTGTTCCCCGCGTTACATGCCTCTCCCTAAGCGACAACACATCGTCATATAAGGAGACACGTCCTCTTCAATCGGACAAGGAGCCGCAGCGTGTCAGTCGCATCGAGAACGACTCGGACCATCGCTAGTACTCAAAAATCGCCCATGCGAGCCCTGTCAATAGCGCTTTACCTTAACCTGATCTTCCCTCTCCACGCCACCTCCGCTTAAACGATACCACCGCCTGCTTCCATATAAACCATGCCCATTGGCACCCCCAACCAATTGTTGTACTGTACCACATCCACGTCCACGTCCACACACAACACACACACACATCCACCCATCTTTCCTTCAGAATTGTTGACTGCTGCTTTTTTTTTCGCCTTTGTTAAAATCTGCTTTGTCAAACTTTGCATTTTGCCTTTACCTGTCAAGAAGGATCGTCTAATAACTTAACCAGTTGCAAAGACAAGTGATCCAGATCAAGGACAAGGACAAAAACACCAACATACTCGACAACAATCGCCAGCTTGGGATATCACATCATCCTCCCCAACCAACATCCACCCTCTACTTCAGGTCGCATCCGCTCCCCCGCATTCTCGCTCGACAATTGCCGCCACCGATACTATACCCGCTACCACAACTCCAATTACTGAGTCACCTGCATTACCATTGGGCTCTTCAAAGCAATCGCCGGCAAACACTGCTCAACTTGCCTCAAGGGCCACCGAAGCCCGGGCAAGCACATCTCCAAACATGATATTCTCGGATATTTACAAGAGCCCGCGATCACCCATCGCTAAGCTCCGTCACCACTCGGTCCAGTTGCCGACACCGCTGACAACCAACACCCCAGATTGGTACGGCGAGGAACACGCAGACCTTCTCAGCAAGGACAAGGTGAAGCAGAAGGAAGCTGTGAAGAGATATCTCGACGCCAAAGTCAAGAACGACTGGGAGTTCCCATGGCCTTCTCGCGTTGTCGAGCCCCCACTACTCGAGGGCGACGTCGCTGTTGTCGACACTACATCTGGAACACCTGATGCAATTGAGGCTGTCGCCAGTCTCGATGTCACGGAACTGACAAAGTCAATCCAAGATAAGACGCGCGAGGAAGATGGCTACCAAGTTGATGAACCCGAGTCATCAGATAACGAAGACGGCAGCGATGCCGAGTCCACGTACAGTACTGTCTCTGAAGATTTGGTCAACTTTCGCACACGTCTAGACTGGGCCTCAGACCTTTCTGATGATGAGGACGAGCCTGGACCTTCACGATCACCTTTCCGTTTTGACAACCCTAACAATGTGGGCTTCACTGTCCAAGCTGTGGTCCAGGGCAAGCGTGCAAAGCGGAGGAGAGCAGTTCGCAAGGAAATGGAATGGAACGAAGGACTCGCCTGTTTCGAAGCGCGGCGAAATGCATGGACGGGTGCACGAACTGTCCGCGTTCGGGCCAAGCCTGCAACGCCCTCTGCTGTGTCACCTCTATCTCCTCGTCGATTCTTCTTCCGTCGCTCCATGTCAACATCTCCTCCTGCCTCGACAATTGCGTCTACTTTACCACCGCCAGTCAGTGACGCGTCAGACAATTCTTCACTTGCGAGAAGCGACGAGCTTCGCAATGCTCGATCTAAGGACACCACGCCGTCGACGCCTCCCGACAGCCGAAATTATCCCGTTGAGGTCCTGCTCCCTCTTCCACCACCTCTCCTACCTCCCAACAACCCTCTGCGTGCATCCATCACACCTTCTGTATATCTCAGTCTATACGACAAGGTCATCATTCACAGCCTTCAGCCCTCGTGCCCGATTAATTTGTCCGATATGCTTCGAGCTTGTGTTACTGGCTGGAAGCGAGATGGCGAGTGGCCCCCACGACCGACAATGGCACCCGCTCCTGTCGCCAAGAAGAAACCTAAGAGGCCTTCAAACCCCTCAGAGAACGCGGGCAGTACTGTACGTCGCATGAGCTTCGGCCTGCTGGGTCGCGACAGGGACGATTCGACAAGCGGCAAAGGCATTCGCCGCAGCCTTGTTAGAGCCCTCGGCATTGGAGAAGGGATGGAGACCCCTAAATGAGGCTATCTCATTACGAATTCATGATTATGTTAAAACCTCGGAGGACTATCATTGTGGTTGACGCATGGCGCTTATATATGGGCTCTCGTTTCTGGCTTGGTATACCATATAGGGAAGGAAATGTGTTATGTATTTTGGTCTAGTTCTCTTTGCTTTGTGTTTGCTGCCGTGACCTGGTCATGCTAGTATAGGGAGTTTTTGGGCATGGATTTGTCTCCATGTGGGAGTCTCTTGGGGCAGCTGAGGGGAAGCCTGCATTTTGATACCTCTTGATCCCAGCATTGCGACCATGCTTAATTAGCTTTGCTATAACTGTATTCTTCAACTTGGCATTGCTTCTCGCCCGTTGCTCACTGAGCTTAGTGACAGTATCATTGTATTGGTGCTGTCGTGATGTCATAGATTGTGGTAGTCTAGAGTTGACGCCACAGTTAGTTGGAAGATTATCACATGTCGTCAGCTGAATTGAGTTTTGATTGTCGTGAAAGAGTTTTAATCTCTGTAGACTAAGTTAGATCATCACTGTAAGACCTAAAATGACGGCTCGTTCCGTACCTGTCATGTGAGTTACGCACCCTGTCGATCACATATCACCGGGGCAGCTGCACATTGGCTTTGAAGTGCCGAGAAGTCTTTGGCAGATTGAGATTGTTCCTATGAGTCTAGTGTTGCCAGGCGCATGTAGCTAGAGGCCAGAGGAAGCTGAAGACGCTGATTTGATGGGCTGGTATCGTTTGACTGTACTACACTAAACAGGAATATCAAAAATTGATCCTTCGATGGTAGGGTCACTTAGGTCGCCTCTGGGCTCGGGAAGTATTGTATAAGGTCCAAGCAGGTGAACTTAGCTCTTGCAGCCACTCCAGTTCGTCCAGACAATCTAAGCCTATCTATGCTTGCAATGTTAAGAGCGTAGTAGCGTTCACTCTTCGTCAAAGCCGGGAATTGGATTGGTTTAGACAACGACGCGCTAGTGAGTATTTGTGTCAAAGAATAGCAGCAACCGAGACTTGTCTCTATGAAAGAGTAGATTTCTTTATGGGAGCACAAATGTCAAAAGATATCAGAGCATTCCACTCCTATGTTTGCGTCACTGAATGGTATGAGTTTGGTGAGAGAGTTACACAGGAGGCATCTCGCCGTATTTGATGTCTAATTGGAAACGGAATTTCTTTCGATGGTCACATCTGCCATAACTTTGGCTACCTCGGGACTAGTATTCCTGGTCATGATTTTACTGACACGTCCACAGCCCTTCCATAAGATACTCGGACGTGAGAGGATTTCAACGGAATGTCTGCTTTCAACACTTGGTTGCTTCTTTGTTACAACTCATGTATTTCAAGCTCAAGTACACACACTCCAAGTCAAGATGCTTGACTGCAAACCAAGTCTACTATAGCTACCTACAGGTTTGAAAATAACGTCAAGGTTAACATCAGCACCGCCAAGTTTGACAGACTACAACCGCATTAGGATGCACACTCTATATTCCAGAGACTATCCAACGGTGTCTAACAATGATTTGGCGTAGGCAGGTAGGATTTGTCCTGGATAAGTGTCAATTCGCTAAAGTGGCCTTCAATACCATATTTCGACTTTTGACCCTTCTTTCACGTACGAATGCAATTGGGCCGTTTTTGCCTCTTTGAGAATCTTTGCTTCATTGAATCCAATGCCTTGAATTGTCTGGGACAGGCTGATGTGGAACGGGATGGTCGGGTAGTGGTTTATCTCTATTTTTGCACCATGTGCAAACTGATTAACCTAGATCTTTCGACGGCTCCGTCATAGACCAACGACAACAACTAATCTTCACATAGTCTCCGACTAAGTAGTTGTGACAGTAAGTATCGAGGGGTCGGGAGCTTAGGGTAGTTTTAGTTCAATGCCTGTATGAACTTAACATGTGACTACACTAGGGGACGACTGCGGCCTATAAGGTTATGATAACTAGCTCGCTTCTACTAGCAATGCATAGAATGACATTTTATCTCTTTTTCGCTCTTAAATTGTATTGTTGATCGTATTCTAGTATGTCAAGTTCGATATGACTTTGCTAAGCTTACTGGATTGTTGGAGCCCACAGGTTGTCATGACACCTAGTTCCCAAAACCTAGCGACGGCGTATATGATTTCTTGGGATGAAATGAACAAAGAAGTATCCAAAACTTAACTGGGTTCTGCCAGAGGAAAAGCCGAGAGAGTTTATGAGGCACATGATAAGTGTTAGCTCTGATTCTGCATCTGAGGCTCATCCTGAATCTTTCTTCCATATGGGCGGGATGACATGATAGCTCTACAGACCACAGATCTCGCGATCTATTCAATCGCAAGTCGAGATACGTCTGACATTTCATTTTGGCTCGGAGTGGCTATTAACTCCAGATTATCGCCCCACGCATAACATTCTTGTCTTAATGTTGACGGTGCTACGACCTTGACCCATCATGACAGGGCATTAGAGGGTGCTCACACCAGAAGCACGTTGTTAGAGCTACAGACTGGTTCATAACAAGAGACTGAAGCTGATTGTTATACCAGAAGATCATATTTGTGAATATTTTCTCGAATCATAGTGCCCCGTACGTGGGTTTTCTCGCCCCCTACGTGATGGCACTTATGACATGTATCATCAAACGCTATAATAAGTCCTCAATTAAGCATTCAGCAAATAGAGAAGTACGAGCCAATGCCGCCAAGATGTAATCACCAACAACGGCGAATTGTGCTTGGATCAGGTAAAATTTCCACCTCCCCATGACATGTCCATATCATGACAGTTGATATCCTCGGTAAAAGACTGAAGTGTCAACCGCATAACATCAGGCGTAGAAATCAATTTGCTATACCGAAGCTTATTACTATTTTCAGCACAGGATATGAGCCTTCTCTCCCTTTAAACACCATCTCATGATGTAGGGCTAGGACCCTTGTGAGAATTGCGAATCGGTGCATGTATCAACAAGGGCAATGATAGTATGCTCTTGAGTGGACTACAGTATTCCCCAGCAGCATTCGAGGGATCAATTTCGGTGGGCTACAGAAACCGCAACCCACCTCTTGGATGAAGTCTACAGAGCGATATGATGCGCTACCATACCGATCGATCGTTCATCAGAACGGGTAGGGTAGGGTAGGCTGCCACATAGCAGGACTCCAGGAAACTCAGCCGTTCATGCGAAAGAATACGGACCCTCGGCACGATAGGCTCGCTCCCTTTGACCAAAGAAGCCTTGGCACTCGTTTGGTATGACTGTCAACGACTATGCGCCAATTAGCAAGTGAGTTTTGGCAGGTCCCATGTCCATACAACAGTTCCACCATTTGACAACCGGAAAGTCATGTTGACTTGTACATATCGTATTGTACCTCGATTGGAAGCCTATGTTGGGGCTGAAGCCTGCCGCACTGCGAATGACCAGGTGTTCAGTATATTCTTTGGTCACGAGGCTTGAGTCTGACACGGCCTTGATGGCGACCATTAAATCATCCAACTCTCTGACGGCTTATGCTTCTTTGCCAAGTCTGGGAACTACATACATCCTCTTACGTCCCGCTTACTTAGTTCAGTACTCGCTCTGGGATGTCCGGAAAGTGGATGGAATTCACGAGTGTCCAGATTGATCAGATAAAAAATTTTCCACTCTTAGCCGATCTCGGATTGGGGTGTGAACGTAGGAAAGCTCCGACTTTAACCTTGCACAACTGATGAGGGGCGACTCATCTTATCTGATCATCAGATTAGATACTTGGCGCAAAAAAAGGCCGCTAGAAAAAAACTTGGTCTCGCGCCGGCCTGGACTTGATGGAGCAAGTGCAGTATTAGGGCGATGAAGTAATGCATGTGGCCACAAAAGGTGCGTGGATGGCGTAGGAACTGAACAGAAGCTCCGTCAGAACGGAACCATCCCCACGATCCCGGTTCTTTGTCACCCGAGGCCATGCTCTTGGAAACATGGGTGAGGGAAGACACTTTGACACGAGCGTAGAAGCTCGTGTAAGAATCCTGGATGATAAGTCCGCCAAACTTCAGACGACTTCGACAAAGGTTGATGGCGAGCGATGATGCAACTGGCAATGTCTAGTGTGAGACGGCGTCCATCTGGACACCACCAAACACTCATAAAAATTGCCGCACTGGTTCGGCCCTGGTCCAATTCCGCTGTCCTTGGCTCCTTATACACGCACTTGACTCCGTAATTGGCGTCAACCCCATCCACGAGCATGGGCCTACGGCACTGATGGTGGGGCAGGACATCATGGCGGGTTAATACGGACGCATAAGTTGATAGCGTCTGTTTGAGCTTGAGCATGCATATTATTGCAAGGGAGAACCCTTGATCGGCATCCACTGCTGGTTTTTCTCTCTCGAGGACTGCTTTCTTTACAGATCTGGTCGTGTTCCTCCGAAGTTCCCAAGTGATCTTGTCACTTCCAGACTTCATCTACACTCATCATGGCGACCGAAACGACGAATATACCTTCCGCTCCGTCGCGGCAACAACAGAAGCTCTCTATCCTTGAAGGCCCTGTCGATCCTCCACTGGTTGATTTGACGTTGGGTGAGCTTCTTGAGCTTCAGACGTACCAGCATGGCAACCAAGAATGTCTGGTGATTCCCTGGACAGGCGCCCGCTGGACATACAATGAGCTAAGCCAACAAAGCTCATCTCTGGCGCAATCGTTATTGGACATGGGGATTGGAGTTGGCGATCGTGTTGCCATCATGGCAGGGAACTGTGAACAATATGCGGCTGTCTTTTTCGCGGTGGCCAAAATCGGCGCTATCCTTGTCATCCTGAATAACACATACACACCAACCGAAGCGATGTATGGGTTGAAGTTTTCTGACAGCAAGATTTTCTTCACAACACCAAGAATTGGACGGCTCGAACAGACGCAGCTGCTACAGCAGCTTGAGAACAAGAAAACAGCCCCCATGGTCGTGATGCTAAGAGGAGACGAGTCTGGCAAATACCAGACCTATGACGAATTGGTGAATGCTGGTCGCAGACGAAACCACCAAAGACTTTATCAAGCCATGACCAAGGTGCTTCCTCATCAAGTGGTCAATCTTCAATTCACAAGCGGAACCACCGGATTGCCCAAAGCTGCAATGCTCACCCACCAGTAAGTGATTCATAAATTCCTCTGAGCAATGTGTTAGCTTGGGGCGAACTGTCGACTTTTGGACGTCTAAGCTGACGATTTGATAGCAACCTGGTAAATAATTCACGCTTTATTGGGGATCGCATGAGACTTGGTCCTGCGGATATTCTGTGCTGTCCTCCGCCGCTGTTCCATTGCTTTGGCTTGGTGCTCGGTCTTCTTGCTGTTGTCACTCACGGCGGTAAAATCGTATATCCGGCGGAGGTCTTCGATGTTTATGCAACGCTCAAGGCTATTTCTGATGAACAATGCACTGCCGTTCACGGTGTTCCAGCAATGTTTGATTCGCTCTTTCAAGCAAAGTGGCCCGAGAACTTCAACTGCGACAATCTGCGTACTGGTATCATTGCTGGTGCACCCGTTCCTCGATACCTCATGGAGCTCTTGGTAAACCGTTTCGGAATGACAGAGTTCACTAGTAGTTACGGCTTGACCGAGGCTTCCCCAACGTGCTTCAACGCCTTCACTGACGATTCTATTGACACACGGTTGACGACTGTCGGTACTTTGATGCCTCATGCAAAGGCCAAGATTGTTGACCGTGATGGCAACATTGTACCTGTCGGTGAGCGTGGTGAACTCTGCATTGGCGGCTACCAGCTACAGGCCGGGTACTGGAACAACTCAGAGAAGACCAACGAGACTATGATCCGCGACGCTGCTGGCGTCCTCTGGCTGCATACCGGCGATGAAGCTGTTTTCGACGAAAATGGGTACTGTTCGATTACTGGGCGCTTTAAGGATATCATCATCAGAGGTGGGTCAGGAGCATTAGTCTTGACAGTGCGGAACGCTTGACTAACCCCGCTTCAACAGGTGGAGAGAACATCTACCCGCTCGAAATTGAGGAGCGTCTGATGGATCATCCTGCTATAACACGCGCCATTGTCGTCGGTCTCAAGAATAAGCATTATGGCGAAGTCGTAGGCGCGTTTGTTGAGTTGGCTGAAGGCCACCAGAAGCCCAAATTCGAGGAGATCAAGGACTGGTGTCGCAAGAGGCTCGGTGGTCATAAATCGCCTGCCCACGTCTTCTGGCTGGGTGATGGGGATGTTCCGGCAACGGTCCCTCTGACAGGAAGTGGCAAAGTGCGTAAGTTTGAGATGGCTAAGCTGGGCGATGAGCTTCTGCGAAAGCATGAGGTCGCTGCCAAGTTGTAGTGTTGGCGTGGCGTGGACAGGACAGGACAGATTGAGTTAAAGCGATGGATTGGATAGATGTGTATGTTTTGAAGCGTGATGCGATTATTGTTTAACTTGAAATTTTGGAAGACAAAAGTTGAGAACCGAGAGAAAATTGAGACAAGGCTATTATAGATATAAATAAATGGAAAGTACCTAGGTGTGCACGCAAAAGTCCAACCTTTGGGTGAGACACGAGTCTTTCTATCACAAGCATACCTACTAGATATGTAGCTTATCCAAAAACATGTGATGCAAACAAACATGAACTTTTTATTGCGGTCCCGAATATCACAAACGCCCATCACATCCTCCTGTTCGACACTCATAGCTTAGGCACAAGACCAAGCTTTGTACCAGCAACGACCTTCTCATTATCTGCCAGTGGGCACAGCTGGAAGAAGCGCTCTCGCGAGGATCGGACGAAAGCGCTGCGCTGATGTGGCAGATCGACAAGTTTGTCTAGGCCTGAGCCATGAACGAAGTCATACATAACAATAGTTGTGTTGGTCTCCTGAGACTCACCAACAACATACATAGTGCGTGGATCGTCGAGATAGAGGTAGTGCATCAAGCTACTCCACCACGCCGACACACGGTGTGGCCCGCGGAATCGCACGTCGCCTACAAGAGAATGTCGACCGCGGTCGAAGTCACCAGCGTTGAAGTAGCCACCCAGTCGGTCCTCCTAGTAAGCGAGGTTGTCAGAAAAAGTAGCAAAAGGAAAGACATGCGTGAACATACCTTGGCCCAATAGACCTCGAAATATGCAAAATGGATATCATCCCACTTGGCGAGAAGCGCAATCACATGCGGATCATCATGCACCTGTTGCAAATACTCCTGGTGTTGCTCCAACGTTCCAGTCTGGCTCCATCCTTGGGATACACGAGGATCGTTCTGCCATTCATGAAAGAGACGTACGTGCTCAGTATCATTATAGTCGACCGACACCATGCAGAAGGTCTCGTTAAGATGAGGAATCCATCGGCTGTAAACAATAGCCCCAGGTGCTGGCTTGGCTGGTCTGACTGGGTGCCATGACTGCTGAACTCTCTCGGGATCATCAGGATCTCCGGCGACTGTGATGGTCGTTGTGTTGTGCAAAGGAGTCAAAGGGAATGACCCAAGAGGGGTCGAGGCGGGCAGGGATGAAGGCGATTCTTCTGGGCACCAAACAGGTCGAGGTCCAAATGGCGATCCAGCACCTTGCCAGAAGGTACTTCGCAAGACAAGCACGAGGCTCTCGTCAGACTTGTTGGAGGTTTGGCGCTTCTCTCGGCCTTTGAGAGGGTGATCAATGGCAAGCAACACTGCTGTGAGTTGTTGGCCCAGAACAGCGGCCCCAGCTCCATGTAATTGCAGTCGATATGACTCCACCGATGTTCTCAAAGTGAAAAGAACATATACAAGCAGCCAGACTTGACCCAAGCTTGGCGCCTCGGTGCCAGCCCAATGAACGGTGATACATGGTGAACGGCGCGCCCGAGCCCAAGGACTGTTGTTGGATTGAGGTGGAAGCTCACTTGACTTCAAATCAATTGGGTCTGAGAAGACGAGGCCATCGGTGTGAAGATCAAAGGGCAACCGCTCGTCAGACCCAGTAGCTTTCTGGACAAGTTTATAGGCTGGCACAGTCGTGTCAGGTTGTTCCAAGACTTTTTCGATTGCAAACTCAGTCAGGTAGGGATGAGGAAGCTTGACGACAGTTTCGCCAGCGTTGAGGGCTGAGAATGTTCCTTGCGGCGCTGACATTGTTCAGGCGGTCCAAGTATTAAAGATTGGATACTAGCGAGAAGGGTTGGAAAAGGATGAAAAAGTTGGTCACACTCAAGAAGCTATTCACACCAGGATACCAAGCTGCATAAGTGGGAGAAGGTAACCATGCCGGTCCTCCACTTCGGAACAGGCTCGACAACTTGTGACAGCATTCTACATGGATGGCGTACCCATCAATTCCACAACTTTCCAGGCCATTGCACAACTCTCTCGGCTTTGGTACAATCAGAGACTAGTGGTACTTTCGAGGCGACGTCAAGGACGCAGAAGTGGACTTAGCTTGCCTACTTCACGTCCCGAAGATCCCCTACTCTGAGTCGTGCGGTCAAGATTATCGCGTGGGTCAGAGCGGATCTGATAACTCAAGACCAGCCACCCCTGACGCCCAATTTCCTGTATACATACTTTCCATCTGTACACACCCCTCTTCTTTATCCGGTCCTCGGAGCTGTTGACCTATTCCCAGGATCAGGGTCTAGGTATTGCCGACTTTGACCGCTTGGAAAGACTACGTAGCAGGATCTGATAAACCGCTCAATCACGCTAAAAGGCTCTACAGGCTCGCCAGTTAACCACTGGGGATGAGAGGGTGGGG